>JAXGGA010016803.1:0-25826 GCA_038373865.1 Uloborus plumipes | reverse complement strand
TCATAGACTGCAGCAAGTATTTGGATACAAATCTCCAAAATGTTAGCCATTCCACATTGTAAAGAAGCCATCTTGCATGGGAAAAGCTTGCAGGGTTCCTTTCTGCTTAATTTTGAGAACATTTGCCAGACATTACAGCTTTTGACACATCCCATAAGTATTTCTGACTCAATTCTTTGACATCAACTTCTGGTAAAACGCGTTCTATTTTTTTTTTTTTTTTTTTTTTTAAGTTCATGACTGGTAGATCTTAGCAATATTGTTAGAATTCTCCAATAGGTCAACTAAAAGAATTTTGTCCAGTAGTCGGTCTATCAAGAGCCACCGTTAACTTTCTAAGTGGTAATTCATTAAATGAAGAAAACATACCACGGCTTGTAGTGAGGGTTCTAAAGACTTTTCTGGAAGTCTAATAGCATCATTTGATTTTCCAGTGTTAATCACAACTGATAGCTTTTATGTTCTTTATCAATAGAACTTTTTTTTTTTTTTCATAAATCGTGAAACTGAAGTTACAACTTCTTTTTCTGATCCGTTTACTGGAGCACCATGTCCGAAATATTTAGAGTCTGTTTCCTCAACCAAAGATATATACACTGAAGTGACAAAAGTCATGGGATACCTCTTAATATCGTGTCGGCCCTCCTTTTGCCCGGCGAAGTGCAACAACTCGACGTGGCATGGACTCAACAAGTCGTTGGAAGTCTTCTGCAGGAATATTGAGCCATGCTGTCTCGATAGACGTCCATAATTGTGAAAGCGTTGATGGGGCAGGATTTTGGGCACGAACAGACCTCTCGATGGTGTCCCATAAATGCTCAATGGGATTCATGTCGGGCGATCTAGGTGGCCAAATCATTCGTTGGAATTGTCCAGAATTTTCTTCAAACCAATTGCGAACAGTTGTGGCCCGGTGACATGGCGCATTGTCATCCATAAAAATCCCATCGTTGTTTGGGTACATGAAGTCCATGAATGGCTGCAAGTGATCTCCAAGTAGCTGCACATAAGCATTTCCAGTCAATGTTCGGTCCAGTCGCACTAGAGGACCAAGTCCATGCCATGAAAAAACAGCCCACACCATTACGGAGCCACCACCAGCTTGAACAGTGCCTTGCTGACAGTTTGGGTCCATGGCTTCGTGGGGTCTGCGCCACACTCGAACCCTACCATCGGCTCTTACCAGCTGAAATCGTGACTCATCGGACCAGGCCACGGTTTTCCATTCATCTAGGGACCAACCGATATGCTCACGTGCCCACGAGAGTCGCTGCAAGCGATGTCGTTCTGTCAGTAAAGGCACTCCGGTCGGTCTTCTGCTGGAATAGCCCAAGAAATCCAAATTTCTCCGCACAGTTCTAGCAGACACGTCCATTGTACGTCCCACATTGATTTCTACGGTGATTTGACGCAGTGTTGCTTGTCTGTTAGAATTTACGACTCTTTGCAGACATCGCCGGTCTCGATCTTTAAGTGCAGGCGGTCGACCACTGCGCTGTCCATGGTGGGATGTTATGCCTGAAATTTCATACTCTCGGCACACTCTTGACACAGTGGATCTGGGAATGTTGAATTCTCTAACGATTTCCGAAATGGCATGACCCATGCGTCTAGCTCCAACTAACATTCCGCGTTCAAAGTCTGTTAATTCACGTCGTGCGGTCATCATCACGTTAAAACCTCTTCACATGAATAACTTGAACAGAAATGAAAGCTCTGTAAAAGCACTGCGCATTTATACCTGTTCTATGCGATGCTACTGCCATCTGAAAATTTGCATATTGCTATCCCATGACTTTTGTCACTTCAGTGTATATGTTCTGCAATCCTAAAGCAGCTATGCTAGCGGAGCTGTATTTCGTTTATCATCACGGGGGCCCCGAATGAACGCGGGTACTGTGTGACGAGGGGCTTAGATTCTGTTTATATTTTATATTATTTTACTTTTTACTCCACATAAATCACAGATAAATCCCAGTTTCAAGTGTTAATTCAGTTAGATTCCACATTCATAAACAAGTTTCTAACCAAGCCGCATGGCCTTGTAAAATGATAGTTTTGGTGAAAATTACGTCAGTTTAGAATAAATGTGGGAATTTAAATTTTGTTTAATATACTTTTTTTCAAACCCAATTTTGTCCTCCGACTTTGCGGTGTACATTTTTTAATTTGAAATATTTTTAACATTTATTCTTAATATTTAAAAAAAAAATAGAAAAAAAATAATATTTTTGAAGAAATTCACAAACTTCAGGCCTCGTGCGGAACACCTAAACAATTTCTGATTAGATTGAAATTTTTTGTGGAATATGTGGGTAGGTAGGGGCAACTTTTTATCAACTTAGTAAATTGAATTTCGAAAAAAAGTTTTTTTCGATACACCCTACTCTACAGGCCCGTCATTTAGGGGGGGCAGGGGGGTCAATTGCCCCCCCTCCCTGGCTTTGAGAAATCAATGTATTTACATATAAGTGGGCGTGGTTTTTTATGTTTTTCGATGAAATTGCATTGCGTTTGGACCCTTTGCCCCCCCCCCCCTTTAAAAACTTGAAATGACGTCCCTAATACTCTATCTCAAGGCCACCGTGGCCCCCCATGGTACATACATTTTACTGCAAATAATCGAAATTACTTTACTTAATTTTAATGTAACGTTGGTAATTTTCCTTTGATGAAAGCCCTATACATGGGTAAATTGTTTAGTTATTTTAAAAAAGAAAGACTACAGTTCGTTAGACATTTTATTTTATCTGATAAATTTTTGGAAATGCGGTTATTTACAGGGTTATTCTAAATGATGGACCCCATTTTAAAAATTCATAATTATTAAAGTACAAATTCGAAATGAACAATCTTTATTGCAATGGAAAGATGAAATTTCTAATTTTTTTTAGTGCAAAATTTTTTTCTGAAGCTGCAAAAAGAAGGCGCACCAGTAGAATTTGCACCGGGTTTGATTTACTGGCGCAGCTGAGGAAAATGGCGACCGTGGACGAAAAGGTTTTCTGCATTCTTTAGTTTGCAAAAACTGCGTCACAAATTTTAGTGCAGCGGGCATTTCGTTCCAGATTTGAAATTAAAGCCCCAACTAAAAAAAGCATGAGTCGTTGGTTTAAGCAGTTTCAAAAGACTGGTAGTGTTTGTAAAAGGAAAAGCAGAGAAAGACCGCCTGTGTCACAAGAAGAAGTCACACGTATTGAAAAAAGTTTTGTTCGTAGTCCATGTATCCTTTCTTATGAGGTTATGTTAAGGACGCTGTTTATGTTCCACCTCTACCAATAACTCTGGATGATCTGTAGAGCCGTATCCCTGCCGCCGTTCACTCCGTAACCGTAGATACACTTCGCCGTGTGTGGGACGAATTCGGTTACCGCACTCATGTTTGCCGTACAACACGCGGTGGATACATTGAACATTTATGATTATGTGTGAAAAAAAATTTCAAATCTCCTCTTTCCGTTGATATAAAGAATGTTAATTTTCGTTGAAAACTTTAATAAATATGAATTTTTAAAAAGGGGTCCATCATTTAGAATAACCCTGTATAATGGGTTTCAATTTGGATAGATTGAACAATGCGTAATAAAGATCTTGGTTCTTCAAAAGGAAATATGCCACGTTAAAAAAGCAAACTTAAATCAAAGGGACGTAACACCAAGTTACGTACCTTGTCTTGAGAAAATAAGTTAAGTGCCACTCCTCTCAATGCTCCGAGGCTCAACAGAGAAGCCCAATTGAAGGGGTTATCTACTGAAAAAACGCAAATTCGGTAAATCCAAGAATCGTTCGCAGTCTAGCGACATCATGGGATCGTCGAAACCAGTTCGAAGTCTTCTTTGGTCTTCTCCTTATCGGCCACTACAGTATTGGCACAAAAAGCAACTGGATTCCTTATTGGCAGAAACAGAGAATGGATTAATATTACTTAAATAGTTTAGATCGGCGTTTTTCAATCTTTGACCAGCGGACCGGCAAGAACTGTTGGATACAAATTGCGGATCCCGGTAATGTTTTTTTTTTTTTTTTTTTTTTTTTTGTCTTAAAAAGAGGAAAACTTGCTTTTGTGGACCATTAGCAAGAAAACATGTTTTTTTTAAGTAACCATTGAAGATTTTTCTTTAATTTCACTTCTTAATTCTATCTTTTTTTTTCTTTTTAGAAAAACTACTTTTTTGGTGACCGTTTTACACTTGTGAAAAATTTTGTTAACAGCTGAGATTTTTTTTCTTATTTCAAAAAATAGTAATAAATATATAAATAAAACTTTACTTGCCGTTAAAGAACGGTCACATTTTTTTTTAACCGTAAGTATAAGATTATTAATTATCGTAAAAATTACACAGGAACGATAAATTTTGATGAAAAATCATAGATACGAAAATTAATTAAAGTTTGTATAAAAGACGTCGTGTATGGTATTATTATTTCAATTATTATGGTGTTTCATTTTGTTTTCTTTCATCTTTTTTTTCCTTTAGTAATATTTTGTTTTAATTTTGGACGAGAAAAAATCTCTGAGGACCGGTCAAATTATTCTGGAGACCGGTGTCGGTCCGCCGGACCACCAGCTGAGAACCGCTGGTTTAGATAGCAACTGGGCATGATTTCTTTTTTTTTTTTTTCAAGTGACATTATGTATGTATAACAGGTTTGACGAGAGACCATGTTAGCTTGATCGTAAACTAGGTGGTCGGATCCAGATAGAATTGGTATAAATTTAAAAAGATTTAAGGGGGAGAGGGCCTAGTGATCTAACTGACTAGGAGCCCGCCTTGGCTTGCAGTGACCCTGATGTATATTAGTACTTATTTTCCCTACTCCCTATTATGCGAAAGACACTTTTGAGTCATAGTCATAAACAGATAATCCCCAATAATGTTTTCAAGAAAAACATACGAAATTTTTAGCAACATTTAGCAGTTTAGAGTGCAGATTAAATTTTGAAAGTGCTTTTTTAAATAAACAAACAAACGATATGTCGGGTAAATGTTCTACCCCCCCCCCCCCCCCAACAGTTATAGAAAAAAAGTACTGTTTGTCATATATGTTGACTCATAATTCAACTGAAAGAGAACATATTAAATGTCAGTAACGTTTGAATAATAAAAAAACAGGATACGCATTAAACAGGATTCAAAATTAGTTTTTAAAAGCACTGGAAAAGAAAAACTGAAGTGGACTATATTTCTCTCCTTGAAATAGCTGTACGAAACAAATAATGTTGTCATACATATTGACTGATAATTCCCAATTACAATTTAGGGAAAAAAACAAGCCCAAGTTTTAGTAATATTTAAGCAGTTTAGATGTCATATTAAATATTAAAACGAGTCTGAACTAAATTTTAAAAAACCTGACAAAACATATTAACCCTTTAACTGTCGAGTTATTTTGATTTTTAACACTTTTCCAAGCACAAACCCGAGAAACAGCCGGGTTTGACAAAGAGATGAAGCCGAAATAAATGGCTCCCGATATACAGGGTGTCCACTCCAATCGTGGACCAATAGCTAATTTCTAAACCGTTAGAGATAAGCATATAGTTTATTTAGGAAAAAATCTCTAAATTACGAAAGGAATTTTGAGTCTATTCAATGTTTTTCAAAAAATCAAATTTTGAAAGAGTTACGAAATTTAAATTTTTATACAGCCCCCCAGTCCTATCAATCATATTTAGTAAAACATTCTTGACACTGTAACGTTTAAAACTAAAAAAAAATTACTCTTCTACGACAAAAATTGACCGAGTTATGACGTTTTGAAAAATCATGATTTTGAAGGATTTCGCATACGGTCCCTTAAGCGACCTCTGGATGACGTCATGAAACAATGCAAAATCTTGGTTTTTCAAAACGTCATAACTCGGTCAATTTTTGTGGTAGAAGAGTGATTTTTTTTTAGTTTTAAACGTTACAGTGTCAAGAATGTTTTACTAAATATGATTGATAGGACTGGGGGGCTGTATAAAAATTTAAATTTCGTAACTCTTTCAAAATTTGATTTTTTGAAAAACATTGAATAGACCCAAAATTCCTTTCGTAATTTAGAGATTTTTTCCTAAATGAACTATATGCTTATCTCTAACGGTTAAGAAATTAGCTATTGGTCCACGATTGGAGTGGACACCCTGTATATTCGGGTATAAGAATACGATGCACTCAAAAAAAAAACTTACCCGAGTAATACTCGGGCGTGACATTTTCGAAAACCAGCTGTGCCCGAGACTATCTCGGGCATGACAGTTAAAAGGTTAAGAGTAAAAGTAGAGTGATTTTTCCTTTTAACAATTATAGCAAAGACATTTTTTGTCATATACGCTGACTGATAATTCCCATTTCTGTTAAAAGGAGCAACATACTAAAACTTCAGTAACCTTAAAATAATATTGATAATATGTTAAACTGTAATTTTTTTTAAAAATTTGTTTTTAAAGCACTGAAACGCGAACGCTCGCATATTATATTTCTCTTATTGAAATAGCTCCATAAAGGAACATTTTTGGTCACATACATTAACTAAAAACTCTCACTTGTGTTTTAAAGAACAACATTCTCACACACACACACACACACACACACACACAAATTTTACTAGTACCATTAAAATAGTTTATAAAACTGGTTAAACTTTAAAACGGGTTTTCAAGTTATTTTTAGAAAATTTAAAAATACTCACTAATCGCAGCATGTTTTCCGACAGACAGCTTCTGCAGCCCAAAGCAGCGCTCAAAAGAGTTTAAAATTCCTATTAGTTCTTTTTATACGAGGAAGAATTTTATTTTCAACTTGCTCCGGGAAGCCAACGGTATCGGAGGAAGCCCACGAAACCTGTCGTGCCCCTTGCGTCACTAACCCTGTTCTTGAAGGTTAGTTTGAAGAAAGCGTTTAATTAGTTCTCTCTGATGCTTTGAATATTAAGCTGCTCGTAATATTCGCGAAATAAAAGAGAAAGCCGAGATGATTTTGTTTTTCAATTCATTCATTAATGGTATTTTGGGTAGGGAGTTTTAGGAAGCATTCAGAGTGTATGTTTTGGACAGTGTCTTCCAATTTCTGCAATGAATAGTTTCTGCCAAAGTTGCGCTACCGTTTTCCCAACGTGTGCTTCTATCTGACAGTAAATTTCCACGTGTGATTTCCTGTTTGTGAAAAGATTTTCCTGAGTTGAGGAACAATATTATTTATCTGACAGTAAATTCCCATGAATCTATATGACAGTAAATTCCCATGTGTGGTTATCTGTTTGTGAAAAGATTTTCCTGAGTTGAGGAACAATATTATTTATCTGACAGTAAATTCCCATGTGTGGTTACCTGTTCGTGTAATAGATTTTCTTGAGTTGAGGAACAATATTATTTATCTGACAGTAAATGCCCATAAATCTATCTGATAGTAAATTCCCATGTGTGGTTACCAGTTTGTGTAATAGATTTTCCTGAGTTTAGAAACAATATTATTTATCTGACAGTAAATTCCCATGAATCTATCTGACAGTAAATTCCCATGAATCTGTCTGACAGTAAATTCCCATGAATACATCCGACAGTAAATTCCCATGTGTGGCTACCTGTTTGTGTAATAGATTTTCCTGAATTGAGAAACAATATTATTTATCTGACAGTATATTCCCATGTGTGGTTACCTGTTTGAGTAATAAGGGCCGTGGTGGCCCGATCGGTAAGGCATCGGACTCGTGTCCGAAAGGACCCGGGTTCGATCCCAGCCGATCAAAGATCCACCGTCTTGATTAATGGTGACTGGGAGGCGTTAACAATGTCGTGGTCACAAAGTCCACCAAGTGAAACGATACCTCTGGGGGTGCTAGGGCCTATGGTTTGCTCGACCCTAGGTTCTGGTTCAAAATTAAGAACAGAGCGCTCTTCAGGGCCCTATCCCGGTTAAACCACTAAGCTAGTAGGTACGGGGGACCCTGGAGGGTGAAATGAAATGAAATGTTTGAGTAATATATTTCCCTGAATTGAAGAACAATATTATTTTTTTAAATAATTTAAAACCTTCAAAGAAATTAGGATCCTAGACAAAATTAAAAGGAAAATATCCTTCAAGTAAATTTTTATTCAGAGTGCTTAGATGTAGAACATGCTTTAGAAATGTATTTTTGATTTTATTTCACTATATTTTTATGAACAGTTCAAAATGTCTATTGTTGATCAAGTTTGAAGTAAATAAATAATTTTGGACTAAAAAGTGAAATAAAAAGAAAAGGATTAGTTTTGGACGGAGTCAAATGACAAGAGCGGCACTTGTCTTTTGCTCTAGTGAAAATGGACTTTTTGGGAGGTCACAGTGACCTCCGAGAATTGAGGTAAATGTGGTGAAATTACCTGCGAGAATTCTTGAGAAAATTGAACTTTTTGTGAGGTCACAATGACCTCCCATGACCTCCAACTGGGATATCCCAGGTTGCTGCCCCCCCCTAAAGTGAGTCCCGGCTACGACCATGAATCAAAATGAAACATTTAAAAATGGACTTAATATTTCAACCTTTGTTTGGGGTTTTTCAGTCTTCACATTTGGGTAAAAAAAAATAAATTATTAAAATAAAGCAGGAGTACGGGTGTCGGAGTCGGAAGTTTAAAAATCCCGGGGAGTCAGAATCGGAATCTATCAAATTTCCTCCGACTCCGCAGCCCTGGTTTTAACCCATTAATGCCTTGCGTTCCTTTTTAGGGACGGTCCAAAAAATTGTCAGATTTTCCCCAAAATGAACATTTCAACCAAATAATAATGTTCAATTAGTACCTTGGTATTGTTTCAATTCGTTATTAACAGATTGCAGCACGTAACCATTGTAAAGTGTGTTCTGTAGCCGTTTTAATATGACCTTTATCAAAAATGACATTGTTCACAATTTCAAGGAAAAAAGCTAAGTTTTCAAAGTGATTCCCAGCTTCCCAGTTTATGCTAATTGCTGATTTTATTTCTTCTTATAAAATTTCTTTTTAAATATTATATCGTAGGCAGAAAAAAAATTTAATAAAAAAAGTATTTACCCTCTGGGGTCTATCGTCACTTTTAAGGGAAGATTTTCTTTCCTTAATAAAAAATTTATTTTTTACATCATATTTTTTTAATTATTTTTCTTGTCCATTAAACACTGTTTGTAACCAGAATACAAAATATGTTTGGAAGAAAAAATGTCAGGCATTAATGTGTTAAAGTTATTTTTTGTTAGTGAAGTGAGGTCAAAGTAAAATGACAAAAACCGTAATTTTGAAATTATATTTTTGTAATAAATAATTCGTTTAGATATGTTCATCTTTTTTCTCTATTTTTTCCTGTAGTTTTTTATTGGAGAGTTGAAATAGTTACAATTATTATAAAAAAATTTTGCAGAAAAGTAGCGAAATAATTTTCCCTTACAGGCACAAAAATTGTTCTGTAATCATTTATTAATTCATTGTTACCTGTTATGATAAAATTTTATATTGAGTGCAATGTTCAAGTTTACAATATCTTTCTTCTAAATTTGTACACTTAAATGTTGGAAAACATTTATGAATTCAAAATGTCTCAACGAAGTGGTTATAGTTACTTTCTCCCCAGGTAGCACACGTCGTTTGAACGCTTCTTAAGCGTTTTAAAATAGTTGTCACAACACTGACAACCATTTTAAAACGTTTAAGAATTGAATCTACTAAATATTAACACCTCTATCAAAATGAATTATGAACTTATGTTTATGTGAAAGGAATTTTTTCTTTTCTTTTTTTTTCTTTTCTTTCCTTTTTTTTTCTACTCCTCTACATATAGATCAGGGGTGGCACAGCAGAGCAGTAAGAGTGGCACGCGAAGACTTTTTGAAAAAATTCCAAAATTGGGGAAAAAGTGTCGATCTCAAAAATATTGATAAAACTAAAATCCTTAAACTGATAAATATGACATTGTGACGATTAAGTGTCAGGAGGCTGGCTTACAAATTGTCTGAACTACTATATTGTAAAGCACTCAGCGTTAGATTCGGAACGAAAGCTGTGTCACTACAGACAATGCTTTGTAAAGCATATTTGTTCTTAACACAAATGAAACTTTCGATGCTGCAGGACGGATTCTTGATCTGCAATAGTTTCAGCTATGGGTGATGAAATTTCAAAAAAAAAAGTTAACCCTGCAACTAAAATTAAGGAACCAGATTGGACAAAATTCGGTATAGTTGCGCATATGAAGACCCTTAAATTGTTTTTGTTATATTACTCGAAATTAATTTGGGAAAAAAACTTTAAAAGTGTCATCGAATTATCTATCAGAAACTTCTTGCCAAGGAATGAAATCTTTTTTTTGTTGATAACCCTGTAGAGTTCACTGTATTAACAAACTACAAATTAAAGCTCTGGATGTTTTGTGAACTTTTCCCAGGAGAAAGAGGAGAGTATGGCAAAGTTACTCCTTCATTGACATGTGCGATAGCTAACCAAAGAAAAAATAGTCATAAGATTTTAGAATTTTACGGAGTGTGATTTTTAAAATATCTGGAAGTAAAGCAATGAGGACTTGCTACTTAGGAATTAAGAATAGCAATTGAATTAAGCTATGTCATCTCTTATTATCCGGCGTTTACGTAATTTAAATATATGATTGTACTAAAAACAGTTCCCTAAACCAGTATAGACCATCTACATTCTTTTATGATGAAACTTCAGTTTCTTTCTCTCTACTTTCGAGAAAAAAGAACAAAACATTAAAAATTAATACTGAAAGTAACAGTCCAAATTTTAAATGATATATAGAGAAAATTTTACACCTATTTTAAGTATTCATTCAGTGTTAGGTTTGATGACTTTCAGGATGATAAAACAAAATTCTGAACTTTTCAAATTCGCTGTCTATTTCTCTGCAAGACACTGCTTGTTACCCTTCCGAAATCCAAGGTGGAATTACTGGCTTTTTGCATTGGTCATCAAATATACGAGCTTACTTCAACAGAAAATCACCCATGTTATATAGAAATTTGTACCAACAATTTTTTTTTCCTTTAGCCGTCTGGTGCTGTTATGGATTTTGTTCAAAATACGCTTCAAAACACATATTTTTTGTTACGAATGCAGAAAACTAAATACCGTTGAATATTAATTGATAACACTTAAACTTCTTAGAACTTCTGAAGAGCTAATCTTGAAATGAAAACTTGGTAAAAAAGATACAGAATTAGAATAGAATGTTTGATGTTATTTAATTCTGTTTTAAGCATAAGCCAACTGACAGAACATATAAAAAGTGTTTATTAACAATAACTCTTAAGTTCGGACTTGTTTTATCTTTATCATCATTTAGATTTCAATTCCTCAGATTTACGAGAAAAAAATGTTTGATTTGAATAAGAATTACATAGTCAGCCAGCTTAAAATCTATTTTTAACTTTTCAAAAATTTTCAGTTTGTTGGAAAAATACAATGTGGCACGCTGAGCTTTTTCTCCCCAGATGGTGGCACTCTCCCTAAAAAGGTTGGCCACCCCTGTGTTAGATTGTCTAATGAGTTGGAAGAGCTTGTCCAGTAATTTTTCCCTTTATTCCTCTTAATCAATTTAAATTTATGTATAAAACATATGAACTAATTTTGAAAGTACATGATTTTAATTATCGTTACAACATAAAATTTTCAGTTATTTTCATTGGAGCATTCATTGGGTAGACTGCTGGAGAAACCTTAAAGTGAACAATTCTTCAACTTTTTCGCTGAAAATTTCAGTTATTTATCTAGTTTTTCAGACACTCTTAACCCATTAATGCCTAGCGTCCCTTTTTAGGAACGGTCCAAAAAAGGGTTTGAATTTCCCCCAATTGAACATTTCAACCAAATAATAGTGTTCTATTAGTACCTTGGTATTGTTTCCATTCGTTAGTAACAGATTGCAGCACATAACCATTGTAGAGTGTGTTCTGTAGCAGATTTAATATGATCTTTATCAAAAATCACATCGTTCACAATCTCAAGAAAAAAAGCTAAGTTTTCAAAAGTTATTCCCAGCTTCCCAGTTTATGTTTATTGCTGATTTTAGTTCTTCTCATAAAATGTCTTTTTAAATATTATATCGTAGGCAGAAAAAAGGTTTAGTAAAAAAAGTATGTACCCTCTGGGGTCTATCATAACTTTTAAGGGACGATTTATCTTTCCTTAATAAAAACATTATTTTTTACATGATATTTTTAAAATTATTTTTCCTGCCCATTAAACACTGTTTGTAACCAGTATACAAAATATCTTTGGGAAAATATGTCAGGGGCATTAATGGGTTAAGAAAAAAATAACCTTTATAGCATATAAGTTTTTGAAACTCGGATAATGAAAATTTATTTAAACATTACTAGAATGATCATGTTCTGGGGGAAGTACCTATATTATTCTTCCCATTCTTTATTCTAGCAGTGCTGTTGAGCTGTAAATTATCTTCCTTAGCACATAAAAACGGGTGATAATACAATTTATTCCTTCAAAATGTCGAAATTCAATTGATTTAATGCAATTCTTGAAAAAGTTAAAAAAGAGTCGTTAAAGTGTTAAGAAGAAATATTTAGCACGTCTTTTTTTTTTTCCGTATCTGAATAACACTTTTTTAACTTTTGCACTTTTTAACCCATTTATGCCCAAGTTTTTTTTTTTTTTTTTAATTTTTTTCAATTTTTATCTGCTTAAAACTCTTACTTGGAATGGTTTACTTACATTTTAGGCTTTAAATAGTTCGCCGTTGCCATATTTATTAAGTTATTTAACGTCCTGTTTATGGGATTTTTTGCAGATGTGTGAGCAAAATACGACCTTACTTGACTTTACTTTTGCAATGTAACATTACAGAAGGGATCTCTGAGCCATTTTAAGCAAACCATTTTACAATAGTTTAATTTTATGAAAAATAAGTTCGCAAAAAAATAACTTACTTTCTGTGGCTACCCATGCTGGATCGTTGCTTGACTGATTTGTCTGAGAATAGACGTTAATAAATAAACTCTGATGTCCAAATAGTGGCTCTAACTGGTTTTCTCAAGAAGAAGGACTATTTAACTTGTGAAAAACAGCTTTAGTAAAATGATATGCCCATTACAGGTTTTTGTATGCAGTCCCTAACAAGTGTCCCGCTTTCAGGCTACTGGGCATAAATGGGTTAATGCTCTGTATTCATATATTTTTTCTTAACTTATTGATTTTATTATCACACTTTTTTACTTCCAAAAACTCTTGTTTCGGACAAAAACAAGACTCATTCTTAAAAGCATTACAGTACACTTGTTATTACGACCCATGTCGTCCAAACAAAACCGGTCGCTATAACGAGAGGTTATTATAATGCATGGACAAGATCCTAAGTGCTACTTAGTCCTTTTTTAAATACAAGGAAATTTTTAAAACATTATGCTTCCTTTTAAAAGAGAATCAAGAAACTAATAAAATAGGGTTGGTTCGGGTAAGTGGGCCACAGGGGTAAGTGGGCCCCCCCCCCCTTAAAACTGAAATATGCATATGGTTTTTATATTTTTTGTACTGATCGTGTTAAATTTTATCACAGTGATTGCTTTTGCATATATTTGGGTTTCATGGAACTTTTTTTAGATCATATATATAATTTAGGTTGAAAAAATTTCCAAAAAAAATTTTTTTTGTGAGTTCAAGCTACATTTTTCGAAGAAGTGTTTCAATGTTAGTTTTTGTTATTTTTTCTATGTTCATCTAGTTTTCTTGCAGAGTTTAATGTAAAGTACACTTTGCAATAAAAAATTTTATGCAAAGTATTATTAATAAGTGTTTAAGGGGAGGGGTCCCACTGACCCCCTGGTTTTTCTCTATTAGGGTAAGTGGGTCCCCTCACTATGGTGCAAGTGGGCCCCCTCGTAATAATGGTGATTTCAAAATGAAAAACAATTTTGATGAAACAATTTTGACAATGAAATGAAAGATAATAATGGAAACCTAGAAGAAATTGATGGTTCAGCTACAAAAACTGCAAATGCTGGTTACTATGTATTTGTGAAACTTGCATCAAAGAAAACCATAAAGTATTGTGAAGGTCTAATTTTAAAATATGATACAAATGGAAAAAATACTGCAAAGTTTGATAGAAAGAATAGACATAGCTACACGTTCTAATGGTTTGATGTAGGTGATGCTAGAATTGTAACTCAGAATGAATTAAGAATGTTTCTCCCTCAGAAAACTTCAAATACACGCTGCTATTAAATGTTTTCATTTCCTTTTCAACCGATAATTTTTTTCTAATTTCCCAAAAATGATCTTAATCGACTGCATCATGTTTATTCAACATTAATTTATATGCAAAAGCAAAAAATACGCCTAACGCCATTTAATGCATTTCACAGACATTATCGTTTTTTATTCCGCTTTATAATTTTCTGTCATACACATTTAAATGTAAGTAGATATCTCATTAACGGATACATTTACAGAACAATATTCCCCCCACTAAAATGTTGCTTACTTTGTCGGGTAGGACCCACAAACCACTTTCTAAAATATGCTCACTTTAAATATAAATAAATGGAGGGTGGCCCACTTACCCCTTTCTAAGGGGTAAGTGGGTCCCCCGTGCCATTTTGTAAAGAATGATAGTTAAAATTTAAAGCATTTTTTTAAAGGAAATAATGTTGCACGTGTAGCAAAATAAATGCGACGCCACCCCCCTCCCCCCCCCCCATTTTAACGCTGCAATTCTATCCATAAAATTCACATACCATTACAAAAATTAATTCAACGACAAAATGCATTGAAAATAACTGAGAGAAATTATTTTTTCTTTTTATTAGACCCTATCGTTTGTTATTTTTCTTTTTTTATACTATACTTTCGCCTCTTATATAAATATTGTAGAATTAATCTTCTTTTTATTTCTCAAAAAATATGCAGTGAACTCTCACTTATGCGCCGGCTCAAGGGATCAACCGAAAAAGGCGCATAAGTGAAAGAGACGTATAAGTGAACAAGCCTATTTAAAGGACTAAAACGCAACATAGGTTCTTATGAGGGAATGAATAAGAATGTTTCTGTAGAAAAGGAACGCATTACTACGGTTTGGCAATTACTGAAACGTAACTATACAATGATAAAGAGAAAACTAAAATTGTAGCATACCTAATTACAAATCGTTGTCTTTAAAACGATGCATACTAGATAATAGTCCCTCTCCGAACTCTAGTTCATGCGGAAAAAATGCCTTCCGTGAGTAATAAAGGCGAAAGATTGAAGAGGAAAGTGAAGAAAAATGCTTTTTTTTTAATAAAAAAAGTTAACTCTTTAACATTTTAGGGAAAATTCGGCGCATAAGTGAAATATTTGTCTTCAGAGCGACGTATAAACGAATGATACTATCGTTATTTTACTATGGAATGTGCTGGGACCATTCAAAATCGTCGTATTAGTGAAAAAGGCGCATAAATGAGGTGGCGTATAAGTGAGAGTTCACTGTAATTCATAATGTCTGCCATTTTTATACGGTAATCGACATTTCTTGACTTTTCACTTGCAAGTATTTCCGTTCCATGGAAATATTTCACCCTTAAAAGCATAAAATTTTTAACTCTTTCGTTTCAAATATTAGTCTTGAGAATAACAAAAAATGGAAATGCAATTTCGAACGTTGTATTGGAATTGACGAATCAGTTTGAAAGCTTTCACGGATTTAAAAATAATATTACATCTATGGAAGGGGGAACGGGACTTCATGCATTGGTGACTAAACGGAAGGGTTGCAGTAATGGGTGGTCACTCTAAAAATCGTTGATTATTATAAAAACTGCGTTGACTATTCTTATTCATTTTGTTTTTGACATGGATTCATTATACTTGTAAAAATTGCATCTAATTGCGTAAACTAAAATAACGAATTTTGAAGAAAGAAAGAAAGAAAAAGGATTAATCAGTAATCTGAGAGAATAAGTTCGTAAATGCGTAATCTGAGAGATAATGGCATTTTTTGAAACTTTTCAAAAGACATTAGTTTAGATAAGCGCATCATAAAGCATTTTCAGTAAAAATTCAACTTGAGACTCATTAGCTATTGATCAATGAGCAATTCAAATCATTTTGGTTGAACTATTATAGTTCAATAAGTAATGAACTTTTCTTCAGTATTAAGAAGAAGAAGACACTTAAAGTTTCAAATTGAAGTGACCTCCTTCAGTACAAGTTTAAGCCAGCTGCGAAAAGAGCAACGGGTTTTTAATTCATTTTCTGTCCGCATATTTTAACTCTAGCTCTTGACTAATAATCTGAAGACGGAGATAAATACCGAATAATTCACATTTGCCTAAATTGCATATATTTCTACGCTGACCTTATTCTGAGAAAAACTGCATCGAAGAAATAGGGCAGATGAAATTGGGGTTAATTATTTTTATTTTTACTTAAGTATTTTCCATCACATTTATGTACGAGTGAATTCTGTTAGAGTGAATATTCATTTTACACGTAAATTAAAATGAGATATGTTAAAAAATTTACTCTATAAATCTTTAATTCAGGTTTTCCAAGTCACTATTATTTGCGGTACCGGGCATAGCGGTCGAAATTGGATTTAAATAACAAAGAAAGCATAGAGAGGAGAAATGAGAATGACATGAAAGGCGGAGAGGGTGCACATTTTTACGGAAACGGAAAATGTAAGTTTCAATAAACTGCAATAAAGGCCATTTAATATGCTATTGCCTGATACAGCGGAGTACTCAGGGGGTCGGCTGATATGGCTGCAGCCCACTCCGAAATTTTAAAAACAAGTTTTTAAAATGTAAGCTGAAATCATTTACTTATTTTTATTTATTTATTTTTCCTTTATGGTTAAAATGAAGACACGAGAATTTATTTTGAAAAAGAATTAAGTATGGGGCAAAATTAAAAGAAAGGGGGAAAAAATAAATTCCTTCTTCTTCTTTTCTTTTATTTTTTTTTTAATCTCTCCATTTTACTGTATGTGACGTGTATGTATGTACCTTAAATTAAATTTAAACTTAATTAAATTTTGTTGACATTTACTCCAAATATGTTTCAGAAACACCGATTATTCTGTTAATTAAATTTCAATAAATCTGTGATTAAAACCCATTATTAGGAGTATAGTTTAAAAAAAGGCAAAATTAATGCTAATGAAGCTCAAATTTGCAAAAATATTGCATGTACCTGTGTTTAAAGAACACATTTTTCAATGAAGAAAAATTTTCAAATTTCAAATTTATCAGTTTCTATTTACATCAAAACGCTTTAGTTCTCAACAATAATTATAATAATGATATTTTTAATGATGTATTTTTTTCCATTTGAAATTAGCATTGATATCAGAAATTCGAAATTTTATATTTTAGCTGCATTATATAAGGTGCCCCGCCCCTCCCTCTCAAAGAGTGTCCGCTCAGCCCCCCCCCCCCGCCCCCATTTGTCTGCGTACGCCGCTGGCCTGATATGCATACACTGTAAAAAATAAATGTTGTTTTTACAGTGTAATACAGTTAATATTATAGTAATAAACTAAAAACTGCTAATTTTTCAGTAATAAACTGTGTAAAACTAGTTTTGTAGTAAGAAATTAAAATTGCTAGTTTTGAAGTTTATTACCCTGCATTTTACAGTTTTAAACTGGAACCTGTGCTGCCAGTATTATACAGATGTTTTTACAGTATCATACAGCTAAATTTTACGGCAATAAACTGTAAAATTGCTAGTTATGCAGTTCATTACTGTGCATTTTACAGTTTTAAATTGAATCGGCAGTTTGAAGAAGGGAACGAAGACCAAAATTTCAAAATTATGTTTTTTAGTGATTGTATATCTCCTACTGCGGATACACTGGTTTGTGCGAATAAAAGGACAAAAACCAGGTTGGTTTTTGTTCTTTTATTCTCACTAACATGTGTATCCACATTAGGAGATATACAATAGGGTGGGGCGAAAAATAAAAAGTTTTTCAGATCAACTTCTAATAGTTGCCAAAAGTTGTCTTTGGTGATAGAAATTTGAGAAAAATCGGTTAATATCTTCAGGGGCGCTGCGATCGCGAAGTTTTACCATACCTTTGTTATGGATTTTATGGTTAAAATATCAAAAAGAGTGCCTTTAGCTAGTCTCTTTGCGTTTTTTTACTCAAAAGATGTTTTCATGCATTAAAATCACATGAAATGACTCACAAACATTATTTTATATAATATATTTATATTTTTTAAAAAATCACTTTTTTTCACGTTTTTATTTCTTTTTAAATGTTTGAAATATCAAGATATCATGTAAAATAATTTTTGTGAATTATTTCATATGCTTTGAATGCTTGAATATATCTTATGAGTAAAAAAAATGCAATGAGATTAACTAACGGCATTGTTTTTCATATTTTAACCATAAAATCCCTATAAAAGCTATAGTAAAACGTTTGCGATCGCAGCGCCCCCTGAAGACATTAACCGATTTTTCTCAAATTTTGCACAAAAGCTAACTGTCACCAAAGACAACTTTTGGCAACTATTAGAAGTTGATCTGAAAAACTTTTTATTTTTCGCCCCACCCTAATATACAATCACGAAAAAACCCAATTTTGAGATTTTGGTCTTCGTTCCCTTCTTCAAACTGCCGATTCAATTAGAACCTAGGCTGCCAGTATTATACTGTGACAGTTCATTTTTTGCTGTGTACACATTCCCACTGCCAGGAACACTTGAATAAACCAGAGGGGACATAAGTGCTGCACAGACGACAAGTAAAGAAATGATACTAAAATTTCGTGAAATGAGCTAGAGTGATACTTGGCAGTTTGTCTTGTAAACCAAGGAATCAGGCCGCAAATAGAATTATTCTCTGACAGGTTTTACGCTTCCCCCTTCCACCCATAAAACATACTACAAAATGTCTGTATGTCGTTACTACCACATGGACGATGTGGATATGAAAATAAGTAAAAATTCTGAGAATGAGACGTAAAAGGACAGCAAAAACGTTTTTTAACCCATAATTGCCTATCGTCCTTTTTTACGGACGGTCCAAAAAAGGGTCTGAATTTCCCCAAATGAACATTTCAACCAAATAATAGTGTTCAATGAGTACCTTGGTATTGTTTCAATTCGTCATTTACAGATTGCAGCACATAACCATTGTAAACTGTGTTCTGTAGCAGTTTTAATATGATCTTTATCGAAAATCACATCGCTCACAATCTCAAGAAAAAAAAGCTAAGTTTTCAAAGTTATTCCCAGCTTCCCAGTTTATGTTCATTGCTGATTTTATTTCTTCTTATAAAATGTCTTTCTAAATATTAATCGCAGGCAGAAAAACAATTTTAGTAAAAAAAAATATATACCCTCTGGGGTCTATCGGAACTTTTAAGGGACGATTTTTCGTTCCTTAATAAAAAAAATTATTTTTTACATAATATTTTTTATTATTTTTCCTGTCCATTAAACACTGTTTGTAATCACTATACAAAATATCATTGAAAAAAAAATGTCAGGCATTAATGGGTTAAAAATAAGTAAAAATTATGAGATTGAGACGTAAAAGGACAGCAAAAACATTTTTAAACTTCAATGCTCTTGTCAGGGCTGGCGTAGGACTCTGTAGTTTCACATTGAGTGGGGGAGTTTTCCCCGACAGGATGGTTAAGCATACAGGAAACATTTATAGCATTTTTTGTGGTAACTGAAACCCTAAAACCTCTTCCCAAGTTGATACAACTCATCTAATTAGCACGCCGTTTTGCTTGCGTGCAAACCAAACCTGAAAACTTCAAGATTTATCAACGTCACCCATGTATCATTTATGGGTTCCTGTATTAAATTACCTGTAATAACTAGTATTTTAATGGTAGTTGAATTAAAAGTCATGTTAATTCATTTGTATGCACTTGTTGCTGAACATATGAAAATTACTGGTTGTTGAATGTCTTCAAATCGATCAATCATGCAAAATAAATGCTCCTAGAGTTTTATAGCTTCGCAGATATGATTCGATGTACATTTCACTTGTGATACATTGTAACCAACTGTAATTCAAATGAAAACATTAACTGCATTTCGATCAATCAATAAACCCTACATTTATATTTTTCAAACCCCCAATTACGTTCCAACTGTCAAAATTCGTAACATCTTAATCACTTCGTAAAACAAACACGAGTGGGCATTAATGTTAACAACCAGTTAGACACATAGCATTACCAACTTAAACAAATTCAAACCACCGACACAACATGCGTTTCCAACATCCATCACATAAAACTATCATCAGATCGGACAAAATTCAACAGAAGTACCAATTACTTGAGTCCTCCCTGCGATGACCCTGCGTGGTCCAGTTAACGTTCGTCCCTGGCGCAAATTGAGCTGTCAAGGGGCCTCTTGGAGGCAACGCCCAGACCCTGTCATTACTTGTTCCACACCTTTCTAGAAGATGGTACACTTCGAGTTGGCGATAAGGACCACAAATCTGCATCTCAAAGATCGCATGAAAGTTTAAACAAAAAGGGTGTGATACCGGAATGGGTAAGAGCGAATCTTCTCGGAAGATTTAGCAAAGGATTCAGATTTTTGTCTCGTCTTTTTAAGATTTTTCAGATGAAGGAGTTCAGAGAAACTTGAATAAAAAAAATTGTTTGAGCCTTTTTGGAAACTTCGATAATTTGACTCTTTAGTAATTAATTGTTGTTGTAAACTGCAATTCAATCGCTTATTTCAGAAACTCATCAAGTGCACTTTTTATGATTTTTGGAAATCTAAAAGAAAAACTTCCTAAGTTAAAGTTTTGGCTTGGAAAAAAAAATTTTTGAATTAACTTTAAGAATTATTTGTTTTCGCAATGCAACAAGACAAAAAAATTTTTGTCCAAGCCAAAACCTCTGCTTGGGAAGTTTTTTTTTTTTTTTTTTTTTTGAGTTTTCAGAAAATGTGAAAAAGGGCACTTGAAGGATTTTAAATACACGATTCAATTAAGATTTATCAGTTGCAAATATAGTTGCTGTTTTGAGTTAAATGCGATCCAAAAACCACAAATTTTGAAAACTTGATAAATATCTAAGTCTTTTTCTCTTTAAAGCAATGAGATATTAAATAATTTTTGTTCCACATATTTTTTTCATAGTATAATGGACTAAAAACCATACTTTGCGTCCCCTTAAATAAAGAGAGCAACATACCCCAACCCAAATAACTATGGGGTCATCATAACCAGACATTGTACAATGAATAAATGTAAACATAACCTTGGGGTAGCGTTTCTGTAAAAAACTACAGCGCACTGAAATGCGTCTTTCAATCGTTTTACCAAAGAAAAGCTGCAAAACATCAAAACTTTGGGAATTTTTACCGAGAGAAAAAAATTCTTGGAAGGCTTCAGAACTTCAGAATGTTCACTTCTAATGACCTACTTTCACATATTAAAAAATGAGGAAACTCACAAAAAAATGTCTCTGCCAAAATTTCCCTTTTTGTGGCTCTTAACTTATTTCTTTTTTCTGTTTTTTTTTTTTTTTTTTTGTAAATTATTTAATTTGATTAACATTTTTAAGCCTTACTGAATTTTGATACTTAATTGTATTTAAAGTTTTACTTAAAAGATTGCGTTTTGTGAAGTGAAACATTTTCTATTGGATTGCACTTTTTTTTTTTAAGTCAAAAGAGTCAAAGACAACTTTAGCCACCACTGTAAAATCAGTTAAAAACCCGATACTTTGTTTAAATAATAAACATTTTTCTATAACCCATAAACAAACTAATCCAGTTGTGATGGGCGTTAAGAAAAAAAAAAGAATGTTTCCGTTTTGAAAACGAATAGTATCAAACCTGATATCAAATAGCAAAACAATCAATGACGTATCCGTCTCAAGTCGATACGTTATCAAACGGAAGGAGAAAACAAATGCAAAACAAGAAGTAAATTGCTCCACCCACATGAAACAATTACATTTTCATGTTCCAATAATGGAAGGTGTGGGCATAAAGTGTTTAAAAACAAACCTCCTCCAGAGTCGACGACCAAATATTTCGACAATTGGAATACTTAAGTAGGGTGTGGAGTGATTGTTTGAATATAGGCAAGATAGTTTGGGTTTTGTTAGCAAGGCCAACAGCCCAGCGTTGAATGGCGCCCTTGATAGCAGATAGAGTTTGTGACGCCAACGTCTTTCTCGTTCGCTTCTGTGGGAATTTTCGTTGGGTCGACGTCACAATGAAGGTAATAAGCGTCTCAAGGAGATGACGTCTGAGGTGTAAAAATAGGATATTCATAATGGAACAAAAACTGATGAAGATGTAATAAATTAAAGTTAACAGCAAACTAATTTATTCCGATTTAATTTCTAATTTTACTTTAGCACAACACCGCCCTTTGAATCACAGTACTTCTCAGCAATAAATTTTTGTTGTCACCTACTGCAAAAAATGCACTGATGTTTTTACAGTATAATAATAGGCAGCCAATTGTACACCGTTAAATTTCACAGTAATAAAATGTAAAACTAGCAGTTTTACAGTTTCGTAAGGTAAAGTTGGAAATTTTACAGTTTATTGTCGTAAAATGTAGCTGTGTTATCCTATAAAAACCACAGTATACACTGAAGTGACAAAAGTCATGGGATAGCAATATGCAAATTTTCAGATGGCAGTAGCATCGCATAGAACAGGTATAAATGCGCAGTGCTTTTACAGAGCTTTCATTTCTGTTCAAGTTATTCATGTGAAGAGGTTTTAACGTGATGATGACCGCACGACGTGAATTAACAGACTTTGAACGCGGAATGTTAGTTGGAGCTAGACGCATGGGTCATGCCATTTCGGAAATCGTTAGAGAATTCAACATTCCCAGATCCACTGTGTCAAGAGTGTGCCGAGAGTATGAAATTTCAGGCATAACATCCCACCATGGACAGCGCAGTGGTTGACCGCCTGCACTTAAAGATCGAGACCGGCGACGTCTGCAAAGAGTCGTAAATTCTAACAGACAAGCAACACTGCGTCAAATCACCGTAGAAATCAATGTGGGACGTACAATGGACGTGTCTGCAAGAACTGTGCGGAGAAATTTGGATTTCTTGGGCTATTCCAGCAGAAGACCGACTCGAGTGCCTTTACTGACAGAACGACATCGCTTGCAGCGACTCTCGTGGGCACGTGAGCATATCGGTTGGTCCCTAGATGAATGGAAAACCGTGGCCTGGTCCGATGAGTCACGATTTCAGCTGGTAAGAGCCGATGGTAGGGTTCGAGTGTGGCGCAGACCCCACGAAGCCATGGACCCAAACTGTCAGCAAGGCACTGTTCAAGCTGGTGGTGGCTCCGTAATGGTGTGGGCTGTTTTTTCATGGCATGGACTTGGTCCTCTAGTGCGACTGGACCGAACATTGACTGGAAATGCTTATGTGCAGCTACTTGGAGATCACTTGCAGCCATTCATGGACTTCATGTACCCAAACAACGATGGGATTTTTATGGATGACAATGCGCCATGTCACCGGGCCACAACTGTTCGCAATTGGTTTGAAGAAAATTCTGGACAATTCCAACGAATGATTTGGCCACCTAGATCGCCCGACATGAATCCCATTGAGCATTTATGGGACACCATCGAGAGGTCTGTTCGTGCCCAAAATCCTGCCCCATCAACGCTTTCACAATTATGGACGTCTATCGAGACAGCATGGCTCAATATTCCTGCAGAAGACTTCCAACGACTTGTTGAGTCCATGCCACGTCGAGTTGTTGCACTTCGCCGGGCAAAAGGAGGGCCGACACGATATTAAGAGGTATCCCATGACTTTTGTCACTTCAGTGTAATACTGGCAGCAGAGGTTCCAATTTAAAACTGCAAAACGCACGGTAATAAACTGTAAAATTAGCAATTTTGCAGTTAAGTACTGTAAAAGTAAATATTTTATAGTTTATTACTGTAAAATTAGCAATATTTATTAGTTTATTACTACAGTGAACTCTCACTTATACGCCGCCTCATTTATGCGCCTTTTTCACTTATACGACGATTTCAAATGGTCCAAGCACATTCCATAGCAAACTAATGATAGTATCCGTTCGTTTATGCGTCGCTCCAAAGATAAATATTTCACTTATGCGCCGAATTTTCCCTAAAATGTATGAAAATTTATTTTCTTTAAAAAAATAAGCATTTTTCTTCACTTTCCTCTTTAATCTTTCGCCTTTATTGCTCACGGAAGGCATTTTTTCCGCATGAACTAGAGTTCGGAGAGGGACTATCTATTATGCATCATTTCAAAGGGAACGGTTTTTAATTAGGTATGCTACCATTTTTGTTTTCTCTTTATCATTATAATTACTTTACAGTAATTGCCAAACCGTACAGTAAAAATATGTCCCTTTTCTATGGAAACATTCTTATTCACTCTCTCATTAGAACCTATGTTGCGTTTTAGTCCTTTAAATAGGCTGGTTCTCTTATGCGTCTCTCTCACTTATGCGCCTTTTTCTGTTGGTCCCTTGGGCCGGCGTATAAGGGAGAGTTCACTGTATATAAAATTAGCTGTATTATACTGTAAAAACAACATTCATTTTTTTACAGTGTACTTATCGGGAAATCATACGTTAGCTGTTGTTCTTGTCTTGTGCCAGCGAGGGGTGCCCACGGGGGGAGGGGGTTATGGCACAAGTTGCGCCATCAAAATTTTTGGGGGAGATTTTTTAAAACTAAGTTATTTGTTTATTTAAATTATTTCTTTAATTTGTTTATTAGTTTTTTTTATTTATTTATTTATTGTGCGTGTGTATGTGATTGGAATGTCTGGAAAAAGAAAAAAAGCGATTCTTTTCTGCGCATAATGTGAGCTTTTAAAAAAGTAATAATATATAAAAATATATAATAACTATAATTTTAATAAATAAATAAATAACATTAAAAAATATAAATAATATTAAAAAAAATAAATAAGTATTAAAAAAATATTTCAAAAAATAAAAAATAATAAAAAAGGGTAAAAAAATTAAATAAAAAGCACAAGGGGGTTGTGAAAAATTTGAGGGGGGGGAATTTGCTCCATTGAGCTTGGGGGGATGAGCATCCCTGGTGCCAGCCTGGTGGGCAATTTGGGGTGCGTTACTTCGATTTTCCGACTGTACCTTCATTTGGCGTGAAGTCCGATTCTCACAATGTACACATGTCATCCCAGGTAGCACAAAAAACGTTTAAACGTTTTATAAACGTCTTTAATCCGTTGTCGCAACGTTAATAACCATTTTACAACCTTTCAAAAACGAAGTGTGCTACTTGGGATAAGGACTGGGTTAAAGAGTTGGCAACCATTCAGAGCGCAACAACACATTCACACAAAAAGAGGACAAGGACAGTAGAGAGAAAGTACATCCAAGCCCGAACTGGGATTTGAACGCGGAGCCTCCCCAAGTAGCATCAACTCATCGGATTCTGCTCGGCCGATCATCGAACTACTCGTAAACTGATCCCGTAACGCACGATGACATCGTTCCGATCAGTATCCGAGCACGGTTTTCGATTGAGCTACTTTTCATCGGAAAGCGATCCGATCAATTTTCCCGATGGAAATAAGCCGAGCATCCAAAATGGATCCTAAATTCATCGGCACGGGACTGCACTGCTCGGAAATTGCTCCAAATCTCATCGTATTTCGAGCAAAACGCATCGGATTTTGCTGCTCGGATTCTGTTTGGCCGATGAGACATATTGGAGCAATTCCCGGTGAGAACTCATCGAATTCGATCATCGGCCGATGACAATTTCATCGGGTATCGATGAATGGCAGATCATCGGCTGAGGAGATTATGCTGCAAGGGTTTCCATCCTGGTCAGACTTCTCTGACCACTAAACAACGTGTCCGGCAGCATACGATAGTAT
>JAXGGA010016802.1:0-25830 GCA_038373865.1 Uloborus plumipes | reverse complement strand
AGATAAACCAGTAGTATACGGCTTTAAACGCTCTTTCTGCACTTGCAAAATCAAAATTCAATCAATTACCCAAAAAATATTTCGGTATAAAGATATAGTATCGCCTATGTTCAAAGTTCAGTGTTTGTGTCTTCACTGGACACATCAAAAGACCAATTTGAAAAAAATCTGAAAGGTTTTTTTTATTCCAATTTTAACTGATGCTTCCGCATAAAATCCTTAATTTTTTAAAGGCTTTCCTAAATTAAAATCATTATTTAGTGTTTCATCTCAACTGCATCTCGATAGCTAATTTTGCCTTTGATATTTTCTTTGCTTTGTGGGGTTTTCTAGAGCTTCTCTCAATTCAAATAGTTAAGAACTGTTTCTTTCGTGAGTATTTACCCTTGAATATATAATACTGCTAGGGATTACATTTCGCATATTGCATTTTAACCTGCGTGACGACGGGCATATCCACTAGTTTTATCATAGTTACATTAGAGCGATTCCATACCAAATCACCGAAAAAAAAAAAAGTTGGTCGCACGACCGACTCGGATTTTTTTTTAATTTGGTACACAGATTGATGGTATAGAGGTATGAAAAAGCCCAAAAGGAAAGTTACCTGCTCCACTTATTTTCTGAGATACATGCCTTCAAAGTTTGTCCGCCACGTCAAAATACGAAAAAAGTGATGTTATTTAATCATTTTTTTATAAAAAATCGTACTCATGCAAAAAAAAAGTGTTAGATATCTATGGAAACTAGTTACTCCAGGCATTCTGAAAAAAAATACTAGAACTTTCATAATGAAAATTGCCAAGGTACAGGGCTCTTTGAAGTTGTCACCACAAAAACTTGATTTTGCAGATTTTGCTAAAATTCAGGCATTTATTACAAAAAAAGGCAAACAAAACCAAAGGTTTTCTCACTTTCTGGTAGTGTACAGGTCCTCCCTGTAAATTGCTACGCAATAAATTTTTTGGGTTTCTCACTCCTTCTTGGAAATATTTTAGCTTAAAGATAAGCCGTAAGGCAAAAAATGCGTTTTTGGCCATCTTGGCAGCCATTTTTCTCATAAAGGGGGAGCAGTAGAAACTTTAATTTTTTTTTAAAACAAGCCACTGATATGTTAGCTATTCACAGGAAAAGAGTTTACTTTTGGTTATTTCTCCCATTAAGAGATATCCTGCTGACAGTATATGCATGTTTTTCGCGACGACCATATGCTTTTGTTCCCCCTCTCATGGACTTAAAATTAATTAAACCAAAAAATAATGATATATTTATTATTAGCTGTATTATCTACCCAATATGTCATGAAATTTAATTTATTAAATCATTGAACAATAAATTAGATAATTGATGAAAAAAAGAAAAAGTATTTCTCTGATGCCTGAGCATTATGCATTCATAATTATAAAGCACTAAATACTTTCTTGAGAAATTAATTAACATAAATGAGCTCTAAATAGTTATATTATAAGCAATACCCAATCTTGTGATTGGGATACTCCTGTTTTTAATTGAAGAATTTCTTGAATATCACATGAATATCAGGAAAATAAATGAGGTCTTTTCGTTTGATGTAGGATATTTTATGACAAATTTCATTTGATGGGCTACTAACTGAGCATGGTGATAAAGAGCTATTAATTTCAGCATCGAATTCCATTTTACCTTATTAACAGTTAAATATTTACAAAATAATTAAATAAATAATTTAATATAAAGCCATGCTTGAAGAATTAAAATTAGTGCAACTAATTTATTCCCATACTGATCTTTACAAAATTGACATGCGTTGAGCACTGATAAGAACTGACAAGAAAAAGTTTACTCACTAAAATATTAGTTCACAGATACTATAAAGCATACATTCTATTTTCCACAAAATAATACTGCAACAAAGAACAAGGGTATCCTCCTGTTTATAGCCATCAATCAGGAACATCCAATCACAAGATTGGGTATTGCCTATGAGATAAATATTCGAAGCTCCTTTATTTTAATTGATTTTTCAAGAAATTCTTTAGTACCTACCCCTTTATACCCTTGTTCTTTGTTGCAGTATTATTTTGTAGAAAATAGAATGTACGCTTTATAGTATCTGTGAACTAGTATTTTAGTGAGTAAACTTATTCTTGTCAGTTCTTATCAGTGCTCAACACATGTCAGTTTTGTAAAGATCAGTATGGGAATAAATTAGTTGCACTAATTTTAATTCTTCAAGAATGGCTTTATATTAAATTATTTATTTAATTATTTTATAAATATTTAACTGTTAATAAGGTAAAATGGAATTCGATGCTGAAATTAATAGCTCTTTATCACCATGCTCAGTTAGTAGCCCATCAAATGAAATTTGTCATAAAATATCCTACATCAAACGAAAAGACCTCATTTATTTTCCTGATATTCATGTGATATTCAAGAAATTCTTCAATTAAAAACAGGAGTATCCCAATCACAAGATTGGGTATTGCTTATAATATAACTATTTAGAGCTCATTTATGTTAATTAATTTCTCAAGAAAGTATTTAGTGCTTTATAATTATGAATGCATAATGCTCAGGCATCAGAGAAATACTTTTTCTTGTTTTCATCAATTATCTAATTTATTGTTCAATGATTTAATAAATTAAATTTCATGACATATTGAGTAGATAATACAGCTAATAATAAATATATAATTATTTTTTGGTTTAATTAATTTTAAGTCCATGAGAGGGGGAACAAAAGCATATGGTCGTCGCGAAAAACATGCATATACTGTCAGCAGGATATCTCTTAATGGGAGAAATAACCAAAAGTAAACTCTTTTCCTGTGAATAGCTAACATATCAGTGGCTTGTTTAAAAAAAAATTAAAGTTTCTACTGCTCCCCCTTTATGAGAAAAATGGCTGCCAAGATGGCCAAAAACGCATTTTTTGCCTTATGGCTTATTTTTAAGCTAAAATATTTCCAAGAAGGAGTGAGAAACCCAAAAAATTTATTGCGTAGCAATTTACAGGGAGGACCTGTACACTACCAGAAAGTGAGAAAACCTTTGGTTTTGTTTGCCTTTTTTTGTAATAAATGCCTGAATTTTAGCAAAATCTGCAAAATCAAGTTTTTGTGGTGACAACTTCAAAGAGCCCTGTACCTTGGCAATTTTCATTATGAACGTTCTAGTATTTTTTTTCAGAATGCCTGGAGTAACTAGTTTCCATAGATATCTAACACTTTTATTTTGCATGCAGAGGTCGAAATTAGTATTAGTGAGTTAGGTGCCAATGGCACCTGATATTTTTTTCTTAGTTGCCAAAATAATTTCCTTGGTTGCAATGTCCAAATTACGTTGATTAGGTGCATAAATTTTGTTAAGATTTACATAAATTATATAATA
Organism: Uloborus plumipes; assembly: GCA_038373865.1. Lineage (NCBI taxonomy): Eukaryota > Metazoa > Arthropoda > Arachnida > Araneae > Uloboridae > Uloborus > Uloborus plumipes. Next base: position 22,458 of record JAXGGA010016802.1, on the reverse strand, counting down.
AGCTTGAAAATTTGAATTTTAAAGATCTCAAATGCAAATGTGACTATTACTGTAATAGATTAAAATGAAAAGAATACCCCTAAACACCCCCCCCCCCAAATATCCCTCTATTTCTCTCTCAAAAAGGAAAAAAAAAGAATAATTATATTTTTTTTGCTAATAAACTTGGTTGTATTTTGCCTTTTATCTGCAGTCTTCTTTTTCAAAAATTTTCTACACTGGGTTCGGGCTTTATATGACTATGTAGTTTTTTTTCTTTGATGTTGAATTATTCTTTGAGGATCAATTGTTATTTTTTTTACAAATCTAATAAACATGTTAACATATTTTTTCACTTGAAACACTCAGAATGGCATTCAGAGGTGGAGGGAAGGGGTAAAAACAGATTTTTGATAAAATGTTTTTATATTTTTATTTTTCTTCATATTCTGATACAAATTTTCAAGTACTGTTGAGCTAAAAATATAGAACTGTGGATAAATAAATGCTCAACATAAAAAAGATTAAAGAATATTATACATGACAGCAGAAGTTTTGGACTACAAGAACCAATTTTAATTCCAACTTTTTTTACTTTTTTTACGGAGCGGGGGGGGGGGGGGGCTTAAAAGACAAGGGGTGCAAAAAAATATCCTTGTATTTTAGTTGAATAGGCTTTGCACAACATAAAATTTAAGAAATTATCAGAAGAGGTACAACCGAGAAACAGATGAAAAAAGATTGCTGCACACCTGCAATGTGCTAAGCCTTTTTCCCACGTGCATGGGAAATCGGACAAAAACGAATTAATCTGCAGCGTTTTTCGTAGAATTGTCATTAATTATTGCACTCAAACAGTAAAAAAAAAAAAAATCTCAGAAACATCGATTACGGCGATTTAATTAAAAATTGCGTAAGAAAATCAGCTTGAGCGTTAAAAAAAGTCAAACTGCAAAACACGTCAAAGGCATTATGTATATCAATATGCGAGAGATGAGGCTTTCATTTAGCAGTTTAAACTTCCAAAAAAGCTTAAACAGTTGTAGATTTTTTTGTTTTGTATGTGTTTGCCAAACCTTTGTCTCTCACCTGCCGCTCTGTGTTGACATGAAGTGATGAGTGAATCTCCATCAACTAGTGCAGAACAGCGATTTCCAGGAGAGGGTGGGGAAGAAAGGATTAAGGGGAAACAGGTGCAAAGGAACAAAAGGCACAGCATGTGCTGGTGATGTCTTTGGGGGGAGGAAAGAGGAGATACTGGTCACTCTGCTGAGGGCCGATTCTGCCATTATAGCAGGACGCTTTTCTGCTATTGTGAGGTTGATGTTCTGAAAACTGACCTTGAGCTACTGGAAAAGGACAGGGAAGCACAAGTTAGGCGTCAAAGTGACGACTAGTTTCAAAATCGCGGTCGTCAAAATGAAATTTAAAGTTGCAAAATACGACTAACGACCGCTAATTTCGAGCACTGTTTGCATGAGTACGATTTTTTATAAAAAATGATTAAATAACATCACTTTTTTAGTATTTTGACGTGGCGGACAAACTTTGAAGGCATGTATCTCAGAAAATAAGTGGAGCAGGTAACTTTCCTTTTGGGCTTTTTCATACCTCTATACCATCAATCTGTGTACCAAATTAAAAAAAAATCCGAGTCGGTCGTGCGACCCCCATTCGGTGATTTGGTATGGAATCGCTCATTAGCTATTCTTTAATAATTAAAAATAAAAAATATATAATACTGACATGAAATGAACACATACATATTAGAAGTTATAAAAAGATGATTTAAGTGAAATAAAAATAATTCTAATAATTCATTTTACAATGTTAAATAATGAAAAATTGAAAAGTGTCAAGAATTTATTCTGCAAGCGTAATATCAACTCAGTAATAAAATTAATTCTGCATCCACCACTTTGGAATCCAACTCCTTAAAAATAAGAAATGCTGCTATTTTATAGGGGAGACTGGGGACACCACATCACCCCCGTCTTCCCGATGAAATAGCGGCATTTCTTATTTTTAATGTGTTGGATTCCAAAGTGGTGGGTGCAGAATCCTCCAGGGACAAAAAGGTTTCTCACTGGTGCATACTATAATAAACAAGAAAAATTTTGTGTTTTTGCGTCATAAATCATAAAAGTATTTTTCATAGATACAACAATCAGCTGAAATTTTGTCCCAAGAAAAGAGAAACAGTTATCATTTTTGAATATATTAGAAACATTTTTTTTAAAGTAAAGCACCTAATAAGCTTATAATAGTACATTTAAAAGTTGGTGTAGGTATTTTTTAATAATGCGGCAATGAAACTCTTCTCTTAAGCCATCTTTTTTTTAAGCTTTTGCATTTAACAGGGGTTTAACTTCATCTGTAAACTTATATTCACAAGACACTGGCATTTTTGACAAACAAAAAGTAAAATATATAGCATATACTTTTATTTTTTATCATATTTGTGGTACATCGAACTAGCAAACTTACCTCATCGCCATCGCTGGCATCGTCGGAGCCCGTGTCGCCTTCTAACGATTGGTTCAGGAGCTTCACGAAATCCTCCAATACACTCCTGAAATCGAGTTTGCGTGTATGCACGCCGACACACTGCAAAGAAAATGTAAGGTAAAAAATTAGATATAGGGGAATGTGGGGCAAAGTGAAATGGTAAAATATTTCCACAGTTTGCAACGTCACCTATCTCGCAATATTTTAACTGAGTTCCTAGTCATATACAGTCAAACCTGTCTATCTCGAATTTGACGGGACAGAAGAAAAATTCGAGATACGGAGGTTTCGAGATACAGAGGTTGAGATAAAATTTACAAAAATAAGCAATTGGAACAAAGTCAAATACTTAATAGATTGTTTTGCGTTGATATTGTTGAATATTTTACTGTACGACATGTTGTGGGTCTATGTTTTACTAAATGTGATGACTATATCGGTAGTAAGTTAATGCATACCTTTAAGTACGAACATCGTCTTTGAATGATTGTGCAGAAGATGATTTTTGTCCCCAAGTTATACCATTGATAAAGGTGGCTGGAGATGAAATTCAAAAATGAGAGTCGTCAAAATTCGAGATATAGAGGTTTTCGGGAAAAATCATTCGAGATAAACATGAGAAAAAACATTAAATTTATGCTGTAAAAGCAGGGAAATTGAAAAATTTCGACAGAGAGGTTTCTGGGATAAGCAGGTTCGAGATAAACAGGTTCGATAGTTGATTCTGTCAAGAAATACGTAGCTCCAAAGATCAATGAGAAAAATTACACAAGACATTTTCAAAATTTGATACCTATATGGTAGTATTCGTGGTGTTTCAAAAATATTTCTTGTTATTTTAAAATTTTGTAATTATCATTTAAACTAGAGATAGCGCGAAGGAGGGTTTGGCCGAAGCACCGAATACCGAAGTTCAGCCAACTAATGGTCGAAGCTTCTCCTGGGGCAAATATTGAAGTCTTAACATTGAATAATGCAAACAATATGATACTATTCTCCATATATTTTAATACAGTCAAACCTGTCTATCTCGAATTTCACGGGACAGAAGAAAAATTCGAGATACGGAGGTTTCGAGATACAGAGGTTGTGATAAAATTTACAAAAATAAGCAATTGGAACAAAGTCAAATACTTAATAGATTGTTTTGCATTGATATTGTTGAATATTTTACTGTACGACATGTTGTGAGTCCATGTTTTGCTAATTGTGGTGACTATATTAGTAGCAAGTGAATGCATACCTTTAAGTATGAACAGTCTTTGTATGATTGTGCAAACGATGATTTTTGTCTCCACAAGTTATACCATTGATAAAGGCGGCCGGAGATGAAATTCAAAAAATGAGAGTCGTCAAAATTCGAGATATAGAGGTTTTCGGGAAAAATCATTCGAGATAAACGTGAGAAAAAACATTAAATTTATGCTGTAAAAGCGGGGAAATTGAAAAATTTTGATACTGAGAGGTTTTTGAGATAAGCAGGTTCAAGATAAACAGGTTCGACTGTATTCCTAGTTTTTCACAACCTTTTTAGCTTACAGTCTCATTTTGAAATTTATTTCACTAGTTAAAAGTATTTATTTTTGCTTTGTACTGGTAGTAAATAAAGACAGTTCTAATTTTTTTATTGGAAATAAGCAATATGAAACAATACTTGGAATATGAAAAAAGTGTTCTACATTTAACATGATACTTATAATAAAACCAAATGATATGATCAAATATTAAATCACAGAATAATATAACTAGAAATTAGCTACTAGTTACATTATACCTTAATATTGTAATAGATGTCTGAATATTCTTAATTTAAAAATCTTGAAGTTAATTTAAATTTGTTAAGAGTCCTGCAATGCACTTTTCCTTATTTACTATTGAGTATTTATAATTTAAATAAAATATTTAATATGTTTAGTTTTGGAAATGTTTTCTTCAAAAGAATCTAATTGAAAATAAGCTTTTCCTTTGAAGTAACAAATGAAATCGAAACTTATTATCTTTCATCAAAAATGGATGTGCAAGGAATGGGAACTGTCTTCATATTTGCCTTAATAAAAAATAAATTAAAATTCAGCTTCAATTTACTTTTTGCTAATTCTCAGAATAATTTATAATCCTGGAATATTATTAACAATCTTCATCAATATATTGAAAAAGGGTCAAATTTTCTCAACATATTAATAAATTTAAGAAAAACTGAAATTTTATACCTATAACTTTATTAAATAAAATATGACTTTAAAAAACTTCTGGCCTGGTAATTGTTAAAAATTAGCATTTTTATATCCGAGTGTCAACACTAAAAATGTGTAGGAAAGTCACGTTTCACTAGCTTAATTTTAAAGCAACCAAAGTTGTTCATATACTTATTAACTAAATGTAATTTAATTATATTTATTTATAAAAATTTTCAAGTTAAGTATTGTATGCTGTTAATTATTGAACAGTTTCTAATTCCAAACGTTCAATACAAACAATCAGTTTATTTAAATATAATTTTCTTCTATGTTTTAGTATATTGTATATATATAAGTATATATATTTCGTATATGGGGCATTTCACGGTATTTGTGACATAGGGGTGTCCGTAACAAAATTTTTTAAAAGTTTAAAATTTTTATATATATTGAAAAAGTACATTCTAAAGTATATGAATATCATATTGCTTTCATAGTTCACTTTATATTATGTTTGTAATTTCACTCAGAACATTGAAAATGCAATTTTCACTGTTACAGACTCTACATTGAATTTTTCTTTAAAAACTAAACTTTTATTCCAATTATTGTTACGGACTCTACAGTCATCATTTACACAATCCATAATTTTTTATAGAACGCACTTTTTGATTAAAATTGTTAGCTATATTAGAGGTGAGCCTTTACTTTATCTGTCTCAAGTACCAGTCTTGGCTTAAAAATCGGTTTAAGCCAGATTTAAAGAAAAATTCAATGTAGAGTCCGTAACAGTGAAAATTGCATTTTCAATGTTCCGAGTGCAATTACAAACATAATATAAAGTGAACTATGAAAACAATATGATATTCATATACTTTAGAATGCACTTTTTCAATATATATAAAAATTTTAAACGTTTAAAAAGTTTTGTTACGGACACCCCTATGTCACAAATACCGTAAAATGCCCCATATAGAAAAGTGTATTGTCTAAAGGAAAATATTTTATGGAATTATAGTTGTAAAATGAAAGTTTACAACATAAATTATTATAAGCCGAAGCAACTGAAGCACACCTCATGCTTCGGCCCATCTCTAATTTAAACTATCGATTGAGATCTACTGATGTCCAGTGCAGTCCTTATTTTGTTTATATGAAGCATTTTTTTTATTTTAAATGTTCAATGTAATTTGTCAAATGCACTCGGGGCAAAGTGAAATAGTTCATTTCATTTACTTATTAATTCATTTATTAAGTCACGTACGTATTTCTTCATTTATTAATTCATTTATTAAGTCATTTACATGATTTTACTTAATTATTTACTCATTCATTGACTCATTTTCGTATTTATTCTCTATTTTATTCACCCATTTATGTTCCCCCCCCCCCCCCCCATGAGATTGTCACAGCACAAAGTACACAATAAACTCTGCCAATATTCTATGGCTAACATCATGAACATGATTCAAAATAATAATAAAATGAAATAAAATAAATACTGGTACCTGAACTTCCTCTGGGTCTTCGTCTTCTGGGTCCAAGAAACGAGATCGCAATTCATTCACTTGTGCTTCCAACTCCTTACACTTTGCGTCAACCTGGAAACGATCAGACAAGGACTTTAAGCCTAAAACATTTTGTTTGATTCATAATAAAATAATGATGATTATATGTGCTGCGGGCATGACCATACAGTAAGCCCACAAGAACAGGTACCCAAGTAGCATCAACTCATCGGATTTTGCTCGGCCGATCATCGAACTCCTCGTAACTTGATCCCGTAACGCACGATGACATTGTTCCGATCAGTATCCGAGCACGGTTTTCCTACTTTTCATCGGAAAGCGATATCCTTCCGATCAAATTTCCCGATGAAAATATGCCGAGTATCCAAAACTGATCCTAAATTCATCGGTACGGGAATGAACTGCTCGTAAATTGCTCCAAATCTCATCGTATTTCGAGCAAAACTCATCGGATTTTGCTGCTGGGATTCTGTTTGGCCGATGAGACATATTGGAGCAATTCCCGATGAGAACTCATCGAATCCGATCATCGACCAGTGAGAATTTCATCGGGTTTCGATGAATGGCCAATCATTGGCCAATGAGATTATGCTGCTAGGGTGCAAATCATTATTTCTCAAGTTGGGGAATGTGGGGCTTGCCTGTTTCAAAATGAACTAACTGGAAATTTATTCTGAAAATTATTGTACACAAAGAAGGAACAATCTATTCGGTGTGATATAGACATTGGCCTTTGTAGAATTAGAGTTTTACTAAATTGGAAACTTTTGATGTAATAACACAGAATGTGAAAAAATTGACATTGGCCCTTTTAGAACCAAGCCACCGATTTTATAATACAACTTGCTTTGAAGCATTATTTTTTATTTTTGACAGCTATTTTTTACCTGCAAAAAAAAACGTGCAAAATTTTCATCTCTTGGGGCAAAGTGGAAAATACAGTATTTTTGTAACAAAATATTTTCTATTAGACTATTAATTTTTTTTTCATCAAATGAATGTGTAAATAAAGAAATAAATGAATTAATTTGAAATAATAAGCGAATAAATAAATAAATATATGAAAAAGAAAATGAGTGAATAAATGAATAAATAAGTGAATTACTAACTTCAAGAGTGAAAATGAATTAATAAGCAGAGAAATACCTATGTGATTTAATCAACAAATGAATATGTAACCGAAATAAACTATTTCATTTTGCCCAACGTGCACTTGACAAATTGTATTGCATATTGAATATTAAAACTAGAAATGCACCGATTAATCGGCCATTATTGGCCACTTTGCTTATTATTAAAAATTGGCGGAAAAACTATTTCTAAAATATTATTTTTATAAATATGCTCGCACCAAGAAACTATGATAATAACTATGATATTAACAGTAAGCAAATGTAATTTTCTTTAATCCTTACTATAACATGAAGTATGAAAGTACAGATTAAAAACGGAAGAAATAGTTCATATTATGCGTAAAATGATTAAAATATTAAAAGATAACCTTCTGTTAAATTCTTAAACTTAAATTGGAACGTGAAAACATGAATATTTCAATTCCTTTTTCTCAGCCAAGTTTTGTTGATCAACCGGCAAAAAAGATGTTTTAAATAAAATTACTTCAAGGATGCTTGAACAAGAAACTACGATGGATAAATTTATAAACAAGAAATAAATATTTTTTTGCAAACACAAGTATAACCTGTTGCACGAAAGTATAGTGAGTGAAAACAAAACAAATAATTCAAAGAATGGAGTACAATAATAGTACTAATAATGTTACTTAAGCACGCCTTAAGTTACGCACTGTTACTTAAGCACGCCTAATTTTATAATTATACATATTTAATAATAAATTGGCATTCATAAACAAACAAGACGCATTTCATATATTCGAAAAGTTTCAAATAGTTTTGGTCAAAATATTGTGCATGCATTTAATTAAATTATACACCAGTAATAAAGTTACTTTTGAGCTGGTGTTGTACAAATTATCTCCAAAAAAATTTTTAAGGTGAATTAAAGTCTAACAGAATTACTGTTGGTTGTGGGAAAATATTAATATAACATAGTTAATGAAAGTTGCATTTGCTATTGAAAATTTAGAAAAGAATTTATCTAGATGCCAGTACCTATAAATCTCCTAATCAATATAATATGACCAGAGTCAAAGATTTTATACTTATTAACACTGAAGTGAAATATTATTTAAAGATATTGTGTATGGGTTAAAAAACTTAAATTGTTGTAACAAAAATAAAATTCAGCCAGAGATTAAGCATTTAAGTTCTTGACATTTTACACTTACAGAGCATGGAATTTTGTTTAAAACTCTTGTTTTAATGATTTAATTAAAATGAAAAATGTAATTTGCTTGCCTTCCAACAAGGAATAGCAAGCATGGAAAATGCGAAATGATAACTACAGTATTTTCGAGTAGATAAGCAATGACATCGATCAAAAATAATGACAAAGAATCAGTAACATTGATTTGAAAACAGTGCTTCAATATCATAGATAAATAAAACATTGCAACATTTTGGCGTTAACTGCAACTTATAGTAACCCTGTTCTACTCTTTTTGGTTTTTAATGCAACCCTACTTCCCATCCTCACAGCAACGCAGACACCTTGGTTATGGTAGATGTTTTTTTTTCTTAATTTATTCCACTTCCTTATGGGATCTAGGAGAATAATAATAACATCTGAATAAGCAGAAATGCTATCATCCTTTTCAAAACAGATCTTGTCAAGGGCGTCGCAGTTGTGGTTTTCTTCCATGTGCATGCGTATAAGCCGCAGGAGTTAAAATTCAGCTTTTAAACACGTATAAGCCGCTGCTTATCTACCCAAAAATACGGTATTATAAATAATTATCGGTATAATCACCGAAAATTCGAGAAAGGGAAAAAAAAATCTGGATTAAAAATATCTTATTTCCGGTATTTTCGAGCATGAAAATACCAAAATCAATCATGAAAATACCGGAAATCCAATAAAATACCGGAACACAATCACCCCTGTTTAAGATTTCCTCATTGTTTTTATTTTCAAAAAACTCCTGAATACACCAGCGATTATAAAAAATACGCGGACTTATTTAAACGTGTCAACTTGCTACTGAATAAAAATTTGATTTGAGAAAGGAGATAGAAATTTAATAAACAAAAATATTTGGACAAAATCTGATTCAGGAAGAAAGGTTAAACTGAAATAAATACCAGCGAGTGCCCGCAAACCACGGTTAGGTTTAAATGGAGAAATGAAGGCAAAAGCCAGGTATTATCAAAGCCTCCAAAATACTAAATGCCTACTGCTTTCTGGTTTTTAAATTTCTCCCTTGGTTCACAAAGCACTGTCATCTACCGGAGTTCTTCGAGACAAGAAAATTAATTTGGTTGATTACTAAATTACTAAATTTAAATTGATTACTAAATTTAAATTATTAATTTTACTAAATTTAATTACTAAATTTAAATTTAAAAGTTAACCAATCAAAAAATTTAATTCCAATCAGTGGTAGGAAGTAGCGCGCTATAAGTAGCGAAACTACTGTAGTAGCTACATTTTTTAGTAGTTTGTAGTGTAGCACACTACTTTTGAAAAAAAGTAGAGTAGTGAGTAGCGCAATACAAAAAGACAGTAGTTTGTAGCGATTTCAGGAAACTACTTTTAAATTAAAAAAATAAATAAATAAATGAAAAAACTTTTAAAAAAGAGAATGATGGAAAAAATACAAGGTTTAATTGACTCTGACTGGTGCAAATCTTGCACAAGTACAGCAGCGGATGCAATGAGAAATAAGAACCATAAAAATATGAGCTGATCCTTACCAGGAAAGTACTCGACTTAAGTAATAATGAAAAAAGTTAAAAATGGTACCATTCGAAAGAGCATACTGAGACATGTCTCTGACCCAAAGATCAAGTGCCCTCGTCCCCTCGTTTTCGAGATAAGGGGTCTTAAAGTCGGCCGAAAATGAGCCAAATTTGAAGACTTGGCAAGAAATTGAAGCTAGCTCCAGATTCTCCCTTCCGCTGCTTGCTTGGCATCGCATCGTTTCCATGTTTGGTCATTTGCAAAGAAAGTAAAATGTTTTACGTTAACCCTTTACTTGTATGAGCTAAAATAAAGAATGCTGGTCAAAACTATGATATGGAAAGCAGAGAGCTTCATCCAGAGGAGTGAAAACTTTACAAATAAGTTAAAGTTTTATCTTTTTATGATTGCTAACAATACATTTTAGAATTTTAGTTATTTGAAGTTTTTTTACTGAACTAAGTTGTATATATTGCACGTGTTTCTAAATGAATAATTTGGGATAATTAAATAAGTATGAAAAGCAGCTAATATGAGCTCATGTACAAAAAATGAAAGAAATAATCTTTAGGATAGAAGTTAAATTGTCATGGATTATGATATCAGTTCTTATTGAAAAAAAAAATCGATACAAGAAGTTTCACTATCTGCCAACTCTTAGCAAAAGCATTTATTTTTTTTTAAATTGAAATCGAGAAAAAATAAATAATTTTTAAAAGAAAGCGAATTAGTAAATATCAAAAGCTGCAAAATTATATCCACGTCGGAAATTACATCAATGGTAGAGGGAAATAATTATTTCCATTCCTAAAATATACTAATAGAGTCAGCATTCATTGTAAAAACCCCTGCCGTTCAAACAAATTGGTCACTGTAGTGAAAAGTCTCTGTAACGTAAATGTAAAACATATTGCATGTTAATTTCGTACTGTTTAAAAACACTAGAATAACTTTTACTAGTTCTGCTATACGTTCAACGGGTAGGAAAAGACTAACAAAATTGTAAATCAATACAAGTTTTAGCTCTGTAAAAGTAGAAAATAGGTGAAAAAAAAATCATGAAAGAAGGCCTGATGCACTGAAAAAGAAAAACCGCTCAAGCGAAGAAAAAGCACAACTTAATAAAAATAATTAAATACACAGAAAAATTTAAAATAGGAAAGTTGGGTTTTGAGCTGCGGAAACTGTGTACCTGTCAGTCTGTCTATTAGTCAGTTTTTCTGCCCCCCCCCCCCACGCAATAACTTTTGAGTGCATAGTCCGATTCGATTTTTTTTAATCGAAAGATCTCAGTGAGGACAATCCACTCCCATACTCGATTTTTTGATTTGAATAATATTTCATTCAATTTCGAATTTCCGATTTTTTCCCCTGTCCTCACTTGTAACTTTTGAGTTCATAGTCCGATTCAATTTTTTTTTTTTTTTTTGATCGAAAGATCTCAGTGAGAACAATCCACTCCCATACTCGACTTTTTGATGTGAATAATATTTCATTCAATTTCGAATTTCCAATTTTTCCCCCTGTCCTCACTTATAACTTTTGAAGGAGCAAGTTTGATTCGAGCGGACATTTTTTTTTTCTCGAAATATCTCAGAGAAAACACCTCATTCCTGTTTGATTTTTTTTATTTGAACACAATTTCATTAAAGTTTGAGCATTTTTTTTTTTTTTTGAAAGACCATTCTTACATACCCATGATGCAATTGACAAAAATGTTTGGGGGAACTCACTTTGAGTTATAGGGGACCCACCAAAAGAAAAGTGGTTTGAAAAAATTTATATTTGCATTTTTTACATTTAAAAACCCTAAATATACCCCCCCTCCCATACTACAGAATTGTACGAACACTTAAAAAAAATAATTTAAAAAAAAACAGGAGGTTCAGTTGTCACCTCCTGTTGACAAGGGCCCCTTAACAAGGGGGACACCCCTTAAACAAGGGACCTGCTTTAATCGCAAATAGTACGATAAAATTTAATTTTGATGTGTTGTTTAAAATTGTTTTTCCTCTTTAAAAAGCTCTCTGCTTTCCATGTCATAGGTTTGATAGTAGCTTTCTGCTTTAACTCGCACAGGTAAAGTAAAAGATTATTGTAAAGCCGTCTTTCAAAAGCTTTGCAGGTGACCAAAATTGGGAATCAAGTTTTCCGTTGGATGCAAATAGTGTAATTGCACCGCAGCTTCCAGTTTCATTATAACTCGCTAAAATTGGCGATTTTTCAAAAAAAAATTAGCTGACTTTAGGACCTTATATTTCGATAACAGGGGCGCGAGGGCAAAAACGTTTGCGTCCAGAAACATGTTTTACAATGCTCTTTCGATTGGTACTCATTAAAAAAAAATCATTATTCCATGATCGCGTACTTTCCTGGTTAGATACATCATTTTGACGAAATGTCAAATGTTCTATCTGTTTGATATCACTGGTTTATTTGGCATCATAATTTTTATATTGAAGGTTGAATTCTTCCAATCTTTCAATTTTTTAATAGTTTATTGTGGCAAATATTCGTAAAATTCTAAAAAAAATCTAAAAAGGACAAATTTTAGCAAAAAAAAAAAGAAGGAACAAAAAAGGAAAAGTAGCAAATACATTCAAAATCGATTCCTAGTTCTATTCCACATTCAAATAAGTTAATTTATTAATGTAAACCACTTTTCAAATTTTTTCGGTCAATCCTCAAACAGTGTATGCTTTTTATTTATTTTTTAAAAGTAGCGAAACAGCGACTACGATTCAAAAGTAATTTGTAATAGCTACATTTTTTTAAAAATAAATTGTAGTTGTAGTTAACTACATTTACATCGCAGTGCTTGGCTTTGTTAAGCCCTCTCTTTCATAACTACGTATATTTCAAAGTAGTTGTAGTTTGCTACAAAAGAAATGTAGTTTTCCAACCACTGATTCCAATATTGTTTGAATTTATCACCATAACAACGGCATCATCGGATCGCTGCAAAGTGGCGCTCAAAGCGAAACAACTGTCTCCCGTATTGAGGCAACTGTAGTAGGTATTTAGTATTTAGGAGGTGTTGGTACTACGCAATGAGTTACCGCCCATAAGCCAGGCCAAAGCACCCTGGTATAATGATAAGTTTACTACTTTATAATTTTTTATAGCATGTTAGACCAATGATGTTAGACCAGCATTTCCCCACCTTCTTCAGCTTGCGTACCACTCAGTTGTATATCATGCTAAATCCCTAGCAGCATCATCTCCTCGGCCGATGATCGGCCGAGCAAAATCCGATGAGTTGACGCTACTTGGGATTGCACCACATCCTAAAAGTGATTGTATCTCGTGAGATTCGTTTATTGCAAGTGTGTTTATTTTTTTGCATTGAATACCTTTGCATATCACACGAGGGACATTCCGTTCCATCGGCACACACCAAAACATCATCCTGAATGATAAACAAGCGAAAATTATAAAGTCACAGTGACATATTCTATGTTTTACTTACATGCCCTTGTTCAAAGTTTCTTATTTATCTACTTCTCAGCCATATTTCCTTACTATTAAATAGTTGTAATAAGTTATTGGAAACAATTTAATCTGTTATGTTCAAATATTTTTATAAAATATACTTAATGCAATCCTCGTGCTTGTTTCGAAAAACATAATCTTTTCAAATTTACTGATGCAAAAAGCAAAAGTGCACTCTAAAACTCTGAGCGATATTGCCTGCCAGAATCTTGATAATTTTTATGAATCATAGGAACAAAAATATATCTGTGACATTATTTACTTGATTTATTTTTTATGGCTGCCATTACTGATTATTTTTTGTGTATCACCAACTAGCAAGTCGTGTATCACGAGTGATATGAGTGCCACAGGTGGGGAAACGATGCGTTGGAGTGTTGGAATAGGTTATCTTACCTTGTACAGAGTCGATCTCGTTTCTTTCTCCTCCTGGGCCGTGTTCTCGGAGAATGCTTGCATCTGCCTTCGGAACTGGTCCTAAATGAACAAAAGAATGTAGTGTTAAAAACAGGGATGAAAACAGCTCAAAATCAAAAAAGAAGAAAAGTATTTGGATAGATTTTTTTTTTTAAATGTTATAATGAATTACATTAATTTGAGGTTTCCTCTTAATTTGCAAAGTGAAATCTTGAGTAAAATCAGCAGATTGAAGGCATTTTTAACTATTTTTAAAACCTCTTAATTGCGTTCAATATTTCTTTTTATTTTAACGACTTTTTGACTAAGATCTCTAATTTTTTGCTGAATTTTCTTAATTTCTACTCCCTACAACGGAAACATGTTTTTGGCAGCATGCCAAAAAAGAAAGCATAGTTTGCCGATAATTGCATATCATTCTTCAGGTTTCAATCCTGCTGCATCCGAAAAATATTTCCATTATTTTAGAAGTTAGAACTAATTTCAACCTCTACTACCTAAAATCAACTTATTTTAAGCTTAATTTTAATGATGAGTATTTTTTTTTTTCAAACTTGATACAACATTAAGTTTCAGATCGCGGAAGGAAAGAAATATACAAGAGGAGGAAAATCGCGGTTCCAGGGAAGATTTTCATCCCTGTAAAAATAAAAATTTAAACTTAGGCGTCATCATGACATCCAGTATAAGTTTCTGGGAGCCAAAATTAACAACCTAGGTACATTCTTTTCCCGTTACTGCCCTGTGATCTATTTATAGATCACCTCTTTTCAGACCCCTCACTGAAAAACAACCCTTTTTTATCATTCCTTATTCTTATTGGCTGGTTTGTGACATGTGAGGACACCCCTAAAACACTTTTGAACCTTTCTTTTCCCGGTCAGTCCAGCAGGTAACGTCTAAAGTTTGTCCTGTTGCAGATTTCAATTCTGGGTACAGCGGAATTTTTTTTAAAAAGTACACTGTACTTTTATTTAGCTGGTTTTAATTTTAACAAAAAACTTTATTCTTAATTTACAAAATTGGTATCTTCAAAGATAAAAAGAGGGGAAAGTAACCAACTTCTTTACTACCAGAAAGGCCCAGCTATCTATTTTTAGATCATCTATTATTTCCACTACAAAACACTGTAAGTGAATAAAACTTTATCTTTACTCTACTTATGAAGTGTAAAATGTAATTTAACCTTTAGGAACCGGCCGTACACGTTAGGGTGGGGCGAAAAATAAAAAGTTTTTCAGATCAACTTCTAATAGTTGCCAAAAGTTGTCTTTGGCGATAGTTAGCTTTTGTGCAAAATTTGAGAAAAATCGGTTAATATCTTCAGGGGGCGCTGCGATCGCAAAGTTTTACCATAGCTTTGTTATGGGTTTTATGGTTAAAATATCAACAAGAATGCCTTTAGCAAGTCTCTTTGCAATTTTTTTTTACTCAAAAGATGTTTTCATGCATTAAAAGCATATGGAATGACTCACAAACATTATTTTGTATGATATATTTATATTTAAAAAAAATCACTTTTTTTTCACGTTTTTGTTTCTTTTTAAATGCTTGAAATATAAATATATCATATAAATTAATTTTTTGTGAGTTATTTCGTGTGCTTTGAATGCTTGAATATATCTTAGGAGTAAAAAAAAATGCCATGAGATTAGTTAACGGCATTGTTTTTCATATTTTAACCATAAAATCCCGATAAAAGCTATGATAAAACTTTGCGATTGCAGCGCCCCCTGAAGATAATAACCGATTTTTCTCAAATTTTGCACAAAAGCTAACTATCACTAAAGACAACTTTTGGCAACTATTAGAAGTTGATCTGAAAAACTTTTTATTTTTCGCCCCACCCTAGTACACGTGTTGTACCATAAGTCTTTTTTCTTTAGAGGACAGGGTTAACATTTTCACTCGAACCCTTTGGAGGTGGAAATTTTTTCAAGGTTTCATACGTCTGGTACGACAGTTTATACCCTCTCTTTTCAATGGAAAAGTAATCGGTGGTTCAACTGTCGTACTACCTAGGTCGAAAGAAAAATTTCTAAAAACAGCCCGGATCCAAAAGGTTAAAAAGATTATTCAAAAATTTTCATTTAAAAATAATTTGGGCAATAATGGCTTAATGAGTCAAACATATATGTATTTGAATAATACATTAATTAAAAATGTTGTATGAGCAAATAGTTTATTCAAAAAGATCTGTGAAAAAACAAAAGAAAATGATTTTGGAAAGACAAATTGCTTGCACTTTTTAATTTCTTCAACAAATTTATTCCTTGCGTCATAGTCACAAAGAGTTGGGGGAAAAGCGTCAATGTGGCCCAAAATTTCAAGCGTCACATTTGTTGCCTAGGTTTGGAAGCTAGGCCTTAATTCAATATTTTTGGTTTCAAAAAGAGACTAACAACCACTTGTTTCAAACACTAGAAGAATGAAGAGGTTTGTGTGAGAAATAGAAGACATTAACTTGTGAGAAATAAAGATTTTTTTCAAAGTAAAGCATCATTTATGCGTCTCCTAACAGTAGCAGATTTTAGGGAGGGGGGGGGGGGCTCTTTTCAAAAGGATAAAAAATAATTTAAAATATGCCATTAACTTTTATAAGTTATTCTTCATAAAATAAGTACAAATTTTAAAACTATTTCCATAAAATGCATACACACAAACACATAAACAAAGCATATCTGAATTAAATCACTTTGATTTGCTAAAGGAATAATACTGCATTCGACAAACAGTGTAAAAGAATACATAAAACTTAATAGCTTCAAATTCAATTACGATTACTTCATTTATTTTTTTCTGATAGGAAAAAGTAATTATTCTGCTTCAATGGGGGGGGGGGGGGGAACTGCACTGAATGTTAAATGATGTACAACTAGGCATTCAAACAGTGTCAAAAAGTTAATTTTATTCACATGAAAATGAACAGAAAACGTCTCGACCTCAAACTATCACTCATTTTGAAAATAACTCCAGAAGATAAAAATAGTTTTTTTTTTATTAATTAAATAAAAGATAAAACCAGCATTTGGGCAATTACACGTCAAATCAATCCAAAAAAAAGTTTTTGACCTCAACATCTCCGATTTTCATAAAATTTGCTGTGAGGTACACATATGACAAGAAAAAACATGAGAAATTAATCGACACTGCCGGGAAAATAAAAAAATTTGAGATAGGAAATTTTTCCGGATACGCAGATTTTGAGATATACAGGTTTGACTGTAGTACTGAATCAGAAATGTGCAGTGTGGCTGGCAAGTCCAAAGAGCACCCAGAACTTCAAAACACCTATTGAATTAGCTTTTTCCAGACAGTAAAAGTTTTAAAGAGCAAAATAAGCAAAAATTAATAATACTAACTTCAAAAAAAAAAAAAATGCTAAAAAATTCTGACTAAAACTGTCTCACTATTTATTAGTCGAAAAAATACTCACCAGTTCTTGTTCAAACCGCGAGATAGCCTCTACTGCTTCTTCCTTCTGAAAATGGAAGACAGAAATCTTTAACACCAGATGAATTAGGCTACAAGGTTAGAGAATAGATTTTCTAATTTAGACTATGATTCCAGACTTAGAATGCTTAACATGTATAGTCTTGAGCAAGGAGAACCAGGGGGGACATGATTCAGTTGTTTAAATTTATCAAAATGAAAGATGTTATAGGGTTAAATTTTTGCACGGAAAGCAGGACAAGGGGTCATTGTTATAAGCTATTTAAATCTCAGGCTAACCTGGAAATTCGGAAAAATTACTATTTTAGCAGAGTAGTGGGAATTAGGAATAGTTTACCGGAAGAAGAGGTAAGGAGCAAGGGAGTAGATAGTTTCAAGAGGGCCATTGATCTTCATTGGAGTCTTTAATTTGACTAGGACCAACCCTGTTGGGCCCCGAGCCTGTTGCTGGTCGTCGCGTTTGTATTTGTATGATGTAAAGGAGGAATAAATCAAAGGGTTTTCATCACAGATGCCATTGCTTGAATACCATGCCCCTTTACCCGAGATTTTTCAAACTAAAACTACATGTGTACTGTTGACAAATTATTAACTGAAAATTCGAATATTTTGATCCAATTTAATTTATTCTCTAATAATAAATTATAAACCAAATAATAAATAACCAATAATATTAAATCTGCTCCACCCCTCTGCGGCCAGTAGCATCTTATAACCTACTCCGCATAAACCCAAGAGGGTTATTTACTGCATCTGAATCATTTGTTTAGTTTTTTTTCAATAAACAGAAGGGGAGCAGCCCTAAGTTTATCAGCATTAGGAGTTGCTAGGAGTCAGGGTTTGGCAATATACATCAATGGATATATAATGATATATATCACAATACATATCCTGTATTTATTTTTAGAACGATATTTCATTATAAAAATTATATTAATCATATTAATATTAAATATATAAAATATATAAATACCTTTGTGCATAAAAAATAGCACAAATAATAAGCACTAATAAAGCACAAATGTGCAGGGATACTGCAAATATCCCTGTACACAGGAGCGCCCTGATGGGAGGTCACTGTGACCTCCCTATAACTTCCGTATTCGGCACTTTGAAGACAATATTACAACATTGAGATTATTTGTTCTTTTTAGTTTTTAGAATTATTTCTTAAAAGATGCCTAGTTTTTTTTTCTCACTAAGTTATATACATGTACGACATGTGGGTATACTTGTATTTCATTATTAGGTAAAATTGGAACTTCATTAGGCAAATTGATAATTTTCCCCTTCCCAAAAATTTTAGTACGGGGCGCCCCTGCCTGTACATTTGTGCTTTTTGAACTTTGTATTTATCCTTTACATATTAATATTGTTCATTTATTATTAAAATAATCAAAAAGTGACACTATACTTCTTTGATACATTAAAGCATCATTAGTATAATATAATTTAATGATATAATCACTTTTATTTAGTACTGATAAGATCTTTAGCAATGTAGCAATTTCAGTAGATTAAAAGTGCCAAGTGAAATCTAAAGCATTGGTCAGGAAAAAAATGTCAACAACCTACCAATATCAATAGAAGATTTTTATTTTCATAACATTAAAGTATTGCATTTTACAAATGATTGTAAATATTATTCATATGAAAATACTATTTAAAGTACATAAATTTTTATATGAAATGTATAGATTTTTTATGTAGATAGATTAGATTTTTTAGACATTTAGATATAAATAATTAAAAACAAATTTGAGGTCTGTATATTGTAATAATGATGTAAGAAAATAAACGACAATGATTTGAAAATTCAAAGCCTTTAGTTCGTTAAATAAAACAAATTGGATAGATATCAAAATATCCGATATTTTCAATATTTTTTAAAATATCATGATATTTTTAATCCTACTAGGAACTGAATATACCTTTTTTATAGTACCAACATATTTTAGGTACAATTTAAGTCTGAATAAAAATAATAATTAATCAATAATGAAATCTTGTAAATTAATTTCCTCATAATTACAGCTTTAAAATCATGTACTTTTAGGCATAGAAAGTAGTTTGCAGTGTCCACTCTAAAAATGAATCACAAGTTGAATGTTCATTAACTAAAAAAATCGAAAGATCAATACATATTGTAACGAGTCCGTAGCACCTTCAACTTTCTTCAAATGAGCATTCCAATCTTGAGGAAGTAACTATAAATTTATTTACAAGTATGTACACTATTTACAATATGAGCAGGAAACAATTGCTAAACATCCAGCAATTAGGTAGCAAACAGTACACTGTTCTCTCAACAGTAACTCAGCACCACGTATCTAACGTAAACAGTAATTAAGCAATTACAAAAGCAAAACAAACATCCGCCCAAGCGAATAAAAACGAGTCACCAGATCAAATCTGAAAACAACTGACTAAAAACTGTTCAAGGCTATTTATACACGGAAAGAAATGTCCACAATATTCTAGCAAAATCCGGAGTGTTCGTTCATTCACAAACTTACATAATCCATTCAAAAATTCCAGCAAATAAAAAGAAAAAAACCACTCCGAGCGAAAAATGTCTTCATGCTTATCAAATGTAGGGCAAGCGTAAAAACTACAAAGTGTTACGGGGCCGGTATACAAGTGATAAAGGTGATATCTTCAGATACTTTTGCAACATGACGTCAGATAAAACCAAAACTAATGAAAATGATGCAAGGCAGGAAAAACAACAACTATTTACAAGATTTGTAACAATATTTAATGTAACCATTTCATAACGACTGAACGTTATTCTTTTACGTAGTGCCAGCACTGCAAAACTAAAAAATGGAAGTGCAGCCGATTTTTCTAAACTGTTAACTGTACGTTTATAAAATATTCTAAACGAAGCAGGCGATTTTATTTTCCTATTTCCGTACTTGTTCAAAGAACAGTTTTATTTGCTCTATAGAAATAGAGATGAGTGATTCAGAGTTAAAAAATGAAATACGTTTTGCGACAAAATTTAACTATCGTGTAGACAACTCCAAAAATAGTTAAGTTAATGAAAGAAGCTTACAAAGGCAAATGTTTTGTTGAGTCTAGGGTTGGAGAGTCAACAAGGCCTAGGAGCCTGTTCTGTAGACAAACGACCTTTCTTGAAATCACTAAGCCATCAAAAAATCGTAGAATCAAACAAACATTTGTCTTTGTAAGCTTCTTTCATTAACTTAACTGTTCCTGGAGCTGCCCAAAAGGTAACAAAATTTTGTAGCAAAACGCATTTCATTTTTCAACTCTGAATCACTTGCCTCTATTTCTGTGGGGCAAATAAAACTGTTCTTTAAATAAGCACGGAACTAGAAAAGTAAAACCGTCTGCTTCGAGCAGAATTTATATAAACATACAGTTAACAGTTTGAAAAAAGCGCCTGCACTTCCATTTTTTAGTTTCGCTGTGCTGGCACTGCTTAAAAAAATAACTCTCAGTTGTTACCAAATGCCCTTTCTACATTTTAATTCTTGAAAAATCATTTTTTCTGCTCATAGAAAAGATGTAAAAGATTAGTTTCAAAGCACTATAAGCAAAACAGTGGTCTTAAACATTAGGCTTCCTCAGTACAACAAAACAAAATCACTTCATAAAAAATATAACTTACAGATTTCATTGTTCTTTCCATTTACTTTTTCACCGCTTCTGGAATGTACTCAGCTTTTGTTTTTCTTTATAAGTCCAACGAAAAAAAACCAACAATATTCTGCAACTAAAATCCAAAGAAATACTATAAATAATATTCAAAAAAATGTTTTATACTGTACATTACTTACAATTGCAGATAGTTCAAAGATAAGTTCTTTAAAAATCATCTCTCAACCCTTTGACGTACAAACTTAAAATTGCACATAGTAATTACCTGTACAACTACTGTACAGTACACAGCCTTCAGAAACTCACCCAGTGAGAACCTGGGTGACCCAATGTCAAACCCCCTTCCCCCCAATTACATTGCATTTCAAAAAACTGAATTTTGCGACAAAAATCATGACATGTTTTGTGATGTTTTAAAGTAAAGAAATTAAGTTATGCTGCATATTAATTTGCTGTATTACATTTGAAATTTTTTTTAGGGGAGTGTGGACACATTTTTCCGCTTATCTAAATTTCATTTTTTGTGTCACCAAAGATACACAATTTTTTCATCACAAAATTAGATATATGTTCCTGATTAACGAAGATTTTTCCAAACAAGAGCATCCCATAATATTTCAAAAAATATTTATTTTTGAACAGAATCAATGAAAGTGGATCTTCCCGTTCTTTTTTTGCACTTTTTAAGCTTTTTAACAGCTCTGTACTTCAGACAATTTTTAAAGTAGAAATCTAAAAATTGGTGGGATTTCTTATCTTGTCATGCGAGTCCTTAACGCCAAATTTTGTTAAAATAGGTCCAAAAATATTTTTTCATGATTGATTTGACGTGGAATTGCACCAAAACGTTTTTACCAGTACAAGTTTGCTGCGCAGAAAAAAAAATGCAACCATTCTCAGCCGCCAGACACCCTGCAGGCTGCTTAAAAGAGCATGGGGAAAGATATATTAAAGAGCCAGACGTCTTAAAATTCTAGTTTTTTCGACGTTACTAGCTCTTAGACTACATTCAACTAGTTAGAATAAAAATTGTAGTGTGTAATTTCATCATACAATGTTTGCTGAGCCATTATTGATCATAAAATGATTTTAAAATATAATGATACTTTTCTTTTAAAGGAAAGGAAGTCACTTGGTTGAGCAACTTGTTTACCTTCTACCTTGGCCAGAACAGAAAAATTGCTCAACACTATTGTCGATATCTACAAGTGCATGGAATTCCAAGAATTTAAAAATTGAAGTTTGTTAAATACTGACAACTGCAAAAATTTTAATTTGCAATAGTGATAAATCCATTAAAATCCCCCCCCCCCGCAAAAAACACCAAGTGACACACCTTTAATGGAAAAATACTAATATGATAAATAATACTTAGCGAAGAAATAGTTTTAGCGTCATTAAAACGCGAGAAGTGCAGTCCGCCCTTATGAATTTTTATTAATGTTCTCATGAGATTCCCA
>JAXGGA010016801.1:0-25847 GCA_038373865.1 Uloborus plumipes | reverse complement strand
GTTATATCACGAATGACAACAAGAGTTAAATCACCTATCCGGTAAACACGAACTTTCCGTAATCCGAACAGTAAGGTTCAACTCAGATTAATTCTTATTTCAGAGATTCTACTCTAAATGAAAAGCCGTTGTAAATAAATGACGACCATCTTTTCTGTTCCTTAGCCTTTCCTCTTCATCGATTAATTTCAGCGATTAGCCGAATCAAAAGCAATTTTTATTTTGATTCATCTAAATTCGCATAAGAGTTGAAAGCAAAAAAAAAAGTGTTTGTTAGCCTATTTTTTTTCTGATATTTTTGTTGTACCAGCCAGCCCTCAAAAGGTTTCAAATTGTAGAATTTCATGAACGATTTTCAAAAATTGTCCCGGGGAGAAACCTCCGGCCGCCCTAAAATTCAGGATACCCTGTACCTCCTTGACTGTAGGCTCTCTGCATCACTCTCCTGATCTCTTTGACGTTTCAAGACTAGTCAAAAAAAAAGGGACAAAATTGACATTAAAATAGGGGCAATGGAAATTATTAGGAAACAAATAACCATTTACTGTTACAAATTATTATTCTTAGAACTCATGCAATGCAGACAGAAGTATAAAAGAAACCTTTTCTAATTTAATTCATAATTCAAAGCTTGAGAATCAATGAATGCCGTAGGGATAATTGTGCTATAGCTCAAAACCCTTTTTTACGCATAAATTCTGCTTTTTTTGTTTATAACTACTACTGACAAATAAAGCAACCTAAATTATCAGTTTGAACTTTTATTGAAAATAAATGGTAAAAAAAACTTTCACCGTAAAATCAGCATTAAATTTGAAACAATATAAAATGTTTCCCAAATAGTTTACTAAATGTCTTAAAACTATTACTCTCTCTTCTTTCTAACAATAATGAAAATAAATACATTTTTATGGAAAGATTATAATATGAGTTTATGTTCTTGCAGTATTTATCACATCAAAGAATATATCAGAAAAAATGTTTTTATTTTGTTTCTGTTTGACTAAACCGGTTATGATTTTATTGTTGATTAGTTAAGTTACAAAACAATTAGTATAAATGTTATTCAAGTTGGCCTATTCGGTAAAAGTGCAAGAGTAAAGGGAAAAAATTCGAGGCCTTATATTATTTGTAAAGAAATGAAATTTACAAAACCAACATGTTTAACTAATGCATGTTTATTTAATATGAGAGTTTATTTTTACTGTAAAGCACTTAATACTTAAAAAAAAAAAAAAATAATTTTTTAGTGCTTAATATAGTAAGCACATTTTAGATTTCTGCATACATACTTCAATAAAGGTAATTAATTATTTAGTAATTTCAATTTGCTGAAAAAAAACCCCCCTAAATGATGTGTATTGATATGATTATATAATGAAATGAAAAAATCACAATATACAATTTTGCAGATCATATTAAGAGGTCTTTCCATACTCATAGCCCATGCAAGAGCATGAACTCCAATTCAAACCTTATGAGGGTCATTTTCACCATATGCTTACATTTCAAAATTTTTAAGTAATTTTTTTAACTTGCTATTTTCTTTTAGAAATACTAACAGATGTTTAGTCACATATTGTAGGTGTGTAAAAAAGTAACTATTTGTACACTTTGATGAATAATTAAGTATTCAAATGCTGTTGTAAAACTGTAAGTTGCAAGGAAATTTGTGGTCCATTACCATACAAAATCAATATGAAATTTCACTTTTAAACTATATCATAGAGCCTAGAACCAACTTAATTTGAAATTATTTGCGCCCTGAAGCTTAAAACGATGTTTTTGATGATTGAAATATTGATCAAAAACTCTCTGGTAACGAATTTGACATTTGGTAACGGATTTGACCAGTAACGGACTTGACATTTCAACCAAAATGTCAAATTATGGCTAGGTTGTCGAATTTAAAAATTGAACTACAATATGCATTTTCTTAGAGTTGTATAATGAACAATATTTAGGGGTAAAAGTTTAGAAAAAGTAAAAATTAATACTAAAATCTTTGGTAACGGACTTGACAAAGAATAAAAATACGCACCTGGAAAGAATTTTGTGCGAAACGCCACAGCAATACTTCTCGACTCAGGGAAACAAAATGGTACAAAATAGTTACGTCACTAATTTGTTAAGTTAACTGAATACGTGTTACCATCTTTTGACTTCAATAAATACCTTTTTTAGCTAAAATAATCTTAGGGTAACGGACTTGACAAGAACTCCCGGACAAAATATATTCATACATTTCTTATTGAAATAAAATTACTATTGTCAATATTTATCATGAATACCATATACTAATAGTCAATGTATAAAAATAATATGTCGCATTTACTTTTTTTGATCATTAAGTATAGGAAAAAAAATAGTTGAACTTGCGAAAATTGGAAATGGACAAGCGTTTTTGCCTTGATTCTCATTTTTAAAGACTTATATAAAAATAAATAAATAAATTTCAATAATTTGTTGAGTGATAGAATTTTTTGGGGGGTATTTCTTGCAGAAAATAATTATTCGCATTGAATTTAAGATATGGGTGATTCTACGGTCAATGCGTTTTTTGTGTCCCCAAAGAAAAAATAATTTATTTAATTTCACACTCATTATATCACTAGTAGCCGTTATTTTTATGATTTTAGTGATAAGGGCCAGACGAAATTTCAATTTTTGGGGGGTTTATCGATACCAGGGGAAAATGGGTTGCCAGGGGAGTGACACTATTGGCAGAATTCTGGATTGATTTACTATTATTTCACTTATTTTTCGGTGTAAAATCAGAATATGGACTCATTTCTACAAGACCTGTATTCAAAAAAAAAAATTTTACGTTGTAATAAAATAAAAAAAATCAATCTTGAAAGCACGACATGTTGCATACAAATCGCACCGCAGATCAAAAATAAAAATACTTCCCGCATTATTTACATTCATTCAAATTGCATTCAAAGGGGCAATTGAGATTAAAAATGAAATTAATTATGCTTATAACACGGTTTTAATGTATATGTACCCTTTTTTAGAACAAAACTGCCAGGGGAGTGACGCCAGAGAAGTGACAAAATCACACATTACCTATAAAAACAACATCACACGTTCTTCTTACCAGAACTTCAAGTAAACCGTGATGTCTGCACACAATAAGCATAACATTTTACGTACGCACATTTATGTAACAATGAAATATAAAAAGTTATACTTACCAGGGGAAATACTACAGCGACTGGCGCAGTACGCTTTTAGGCACTTTCAAAGAGAACTGATGCAATAATATTCGTTTTTTTTTAAAACCTCTTAGCTTGCTTTTAACTTTACTCAGTATTACACTGGTTATTCACAATCAACGTCATCCTTATGCATTTTTTATGCTAAATTTCAGTCTTTGAAGTTCGCCAGGTGAAGGTGACACTGTTGGTATGGCCCGTTGAAAAGTGTATTTTTTTAAAATAATAATAAATATTTTTTCAATGTTTACTAATGAAATATGTTTCTCTGTTAATGTAAGTGTATGATTATAGTAAAAAACATTATGCCAAGTTAGCAAAAATTGAACGTCGAACATGTTTGTATAAAAACTAGTATTTGAACAGGCCAGGGGAGTATACATTTATGACTATTTTCAGCTATAAATGCTAAAATAAAATAATTGTAGTGAATTCATTGGGTGGTCCATATAAAGGATAATAGTCTGTAATGCTTAAGCATACAAAAACTTTAATAAAATCAGTTTTACATGAAGTTTTTCCATTGGCCGTCTGAATTCAAATAGCGTAGAATCACCCATATACGTTATGCTTCAAAATCGTCTTTTTAACCTCCGGACAGCAAATGTAAGCAAATTTTGAAAATGACCCATGAATAAAGCTTGAATTGAAATACATTGTATTGTATATAATAAGTAAAATGATTAATTGCAATGTTTTTTTTTAACAAAGAGTAATACAAAAAGAGAGGATATTAAAAATCCTATTGGTACTTATTCAAATTTATTTCTGTAATTTATTACTTGTGAGTGTAAATTAACAATTTTCTGTTCCATGTTTTAAAAATAAATAGTACTTGTAACTAACTGCTAGTTGTGGGCATTGAAAGATATATCTTTCTCATTTACCGATTTGATTCTTTAAAGTGTTGATGTGTGTTTTTTTGACAATTAAGGGTAATATAATTTAAGTCACACATATATGAATATATTAATTTTTAAGAGATTTTTCAAATGTCTCATTTGCGATACTAAACATGAACACAGAAAACACAAACACAGGTTGTAATTCCTTTATTATCAATTTCTTTTAAATATAAGAGATTTCTCTCCAAACTTGAAACAAACTATAGCAGAGAACATTGAATTTTCCTAAATCTAACAATAATACAATGCCTTAAAACTACAGTCAAACCCCGCTATAACGAACCCTCAACGGATCGACTTGAGTGATCGTTATAACCGAGGGTTCGCTATATCCGAATTTCCAAAAAATAGTTGGAATTCGGTAATATGCTATAATAATGAACATCATAATTGCATATGTCTTCATTTTGTCAATGTTTTCAGTCACAAAAAAACTGTCCACAGTTTCTCTTTCTGCTTTTTGCAATTTCTTACAACCGTTTATGTTTTTTCATTAGCAGAAACGCTGGTGACAATAGATTTTGAGAGGGAAAATTTCTTTCAAAGTGAGGATTGGGTTTCGCCACTTTTTTAGGATCGTTATAGCCGATTTTTCAGGCTTTGTGGATCGTTATAAGCACACAAAGTTACATTACTGACACAGAGTTTTAGATCGGACCAATGAAAAGGTTCGCTATAGAAGAGTTCGACTGTATTAAATAAAACAGGATATTATTATTTTATAGGCACTAAATTTTCCTGTAGCAAAATATTCAGTGCATATTCAACTAGCACTATCAAATCAACCATTAAAAAATACATATAAGGGCGATTCTCTGTAAACTGGTAATTGGCTGTCCGGACTGAGTATTTTAAAAATAATAAAGTGTAATAAAGTAATTATCGCTCTTAATACAAGTAAAGCATTAATACTTTGTGGCCCAATGGTTTTTGGAGTGATAACAATTTAATTTTTTTTTCTAGAAATTATCTAAGCGCCAAAAACACAGTCCCCTGGCTGTCCCAATCCCATAGTTTAACTGTTAAAGATAGTATTTCAAGAAACCTATTAACACTACATAAATTTGGCAATTAATATCTAAAAATAGAATAATGAAGCTATATTTTTCGTATGAAATAAGGTATAATTACGTATTTCTAAAACTTAAAATTGTCATGTAAATTCTGTCCGGAGTTTTTTCAAACAGTCCCCTGCAACAAATTCAAAGCTGTAATACGAAAAATCTATAACTTTTGCAAATTCTTTTTGGCATGAAGTTTAAAGTAATCAGTGTGAATTTGCCGAAATCGCCGAGAACGGTGTTGAAACGCTACTTTGCTTAGTTTGAGAGCCACATTTGTGATGAAAGTATGCATCGTGACCGTTGCGAAAACAGTCCTCTGGGAAGTGATTTTATTAATGTCAATTAATTTAATTATAAAACATATTAGTTATTATGTCCACGATTTGTGCCTAAATTTATAGGTAGTCTCGTAACTAATTATGTTCCAATAGTTTCGCAGATATTACGCTACAAAGAGCAAAAACACAGTCACCTGGCACAGTCCCCTGCCTAGTTATACTAGGCGGGGGACTTACCCCCTATCATGATTTATTAGAAAAACACAAGCTTCAATTGGCCCTCTTTCAAACCAAAGTAATAGATTCATTTTCTGAGCAATAGTATTATAATTATACGAACATTTCAAAAAACCGTGCCCGGACAGATTTCATGTGAAAAATGACGAGTTTACAGAGAATCGGGCGATTCTCTGTAAACTGGTAATTTGCTGTCCGGACTGAGTATTTTAAAAATAATAAAGTGTAATAAAGTAATTATCGCTCTTAATACAAGTAAAGCATTAATACTTTGTGGCCCAATTGTATTTGGAGTGATAACAATTTAATTTTTTTTTCTAGAAATTATCTAAGCGCCAAAAACACAGTCCCCTGGCTGTCCCAAACCCATAGTTTAACTGTTAAAGATAGTATTTCAAAAAATCTATTAACACTACATAAATTTGGCAACTAATATCTAAAAATAGAATAATGAAGCTATATATTTCTTATGAAATAAGGTATAATTACGTATTTCTAAAACTTAAAATTGTCATGTAAATTCTGTCCAGAGTTTTTCCAAACAGTCCCCTGCAACATTTTCAAAGCTGTAATACGAAAAATCTATTACTTTTGCAAATTCTTTTTGACATGAAGTTTAAAGCAATCAGTGTGAATTTGCTGAAATTGCCGAGAACGGTGCTGAAACGATACTTAGTTTAGTTTGAGAGCCACATTTGTGATGAAAGTTGCCATCAGGATCGTTACGAAAACAGTCCTCTGGGAAGTGATTTTATTAATTTCAATTAGTTTAATTATGAAACATATTAGTTATTATGTCCACGATTTGTGCCTAAATTTATAGGTAGTCTCGTAACTAATTATGCTCCAATAGTTTTGCAGATATTACGCAACAAAGAGCAAAAACACAGTCACCTGGCACAGTCCCCTGCCTAGTTATACCAGGCGGGGGACTTACCCCCTATCACAATTTGTCAGAAAAACACAAGCTTCAATTGGCCCTCTTTCAAACCAAAGTAATAGATTCATTTTCTGAGCAATAGTAAAATAATTATACGGACATTTCAAAAAACCATGCCCAGACAGATTTCGTGTGAAAAATGACGAGTTTACAGAGAATCGCCCTTATTCATCATGAGAATTTTCCGCCAAAGTTCTTCGGTCAGTTAATTAATAATAATCGCAATCTCAATGATTCGTGAGAGATACAGATTAAAACAAAATAGGCCTCAGTATTTATAAAAACAACATTAAACTGATATGTTCATCGAATGACTTGATATTGATCTGTGTGTTGGGTTTTCAGATTTGTCATGGCACGACACTACAAAAAGAAGTCTGAAAGAGGCAAGTACACCATAGAGACTATGGTAGAAGCTGTCAACTAAGTAAAAGTAGGAAAACGTATGTAAAGTGTAGCGGCAGAGTTCGGATTGTGCGACAGGACTTTGGCAAATTATTGTAGAAAGTTTACCTTTGAAAAGATAACTGAAACTCCCAGACAGTTCTATGCTCTTGCCTCATTAAGTGCTACTCCTGGCCCATCAAGTGCGGTTTTTGACTCGTAGAGTGTGACTCCTGGCCTATCAAGTGCGCCTCCAGGTTCGTCTCGTTCTACAACTACTGAAATTGTCTTACCGGGACCATCTACTGCTTCCGGTCCAGCTGAAGCCTTTCCGGGACTATTTTCTTCTCCTTGGTCGACAAAGACAAAGGACGACACTAAATTAGAGAAAGAAAACCAATCTCCTGAAGGAACGGGAACAAATTCGGATTGAATGTGTCCCCCAATAGTTCCTTCAAAGACGGAATTTGAAAAGATGGAAGAATTGAAACGAATATGATTGAAATTTGGACAATCAGAGAGGATATGCAACTCTGTCTGATTGACATTACATGTGTTGCATATTGGAACTGATTCGAGGCAAAAAAAAATGTCTATGGGTGAATCTTGTATGAGCAATGCGAAGACGGGCTATTACAACTTGCTCTCTACTGGTGATCTTTGATGACTTGAAGCCTTTCGTCGACGGCTGGATGGAGTGCAATTTATTTTGCGTTTCTCCAGTCCAGGCTCGCTGCCAATCGATGTTAAGATATTCAACAATCGTATTTTTGATGTTTTCGAAAGGAACAAGATCGTCGACATGGGCACTTGCAGATTTTGCAGCTGAATCGGCCTGCCTCGTTACCTGCAATGCCGACATGCCCAGGAATCCAGCAAAAGAGAACTTGAAAATTTTCTTTCAGACTATTGTATAAATGATAAGATTCAATCACCAAAGGGTGGCTATTGTTGTTGCAGTCTGTGATAGCTTCTACTGAACTCAAAGAATCAGTGTATATCACCCACTTTTTATAATTTGATTGGGCTATTGTTTGTAAAGATGTTACTATGGCTTTAATTTCCGAGGTGAAAACTGAGCAATGACTATTTAATTGTTCTGCTAAAATCTGATCACCGCCGCGGAGCCGACGTGATCACTTGATTTTGATCCGTCGGTGAAAATTTCTTTGTGTTGTGGATATTTGTGCTGCACTTCATAATATATTTGCTTGTAAATGGAATCGGGTGTGGTATCTTTTTGAAATTTATCGAACTCATGGAGAATAGAAATATAAACTTCCCTCCATGGTTCGATAGGTTCTATTGTATCATAAGTGTTAAGATCGGAAAGTTAAAGTACAATAAGCGCCTGTCGCATTCGGATGCCAAATGTTGGGGTAACCAACGGACGACGCAGGAATACATCTGTGTTTGACGGATGAAAAACATGTAGATGTAGAGAGTAATTAGTATTAGGTTTTATTTTGAAATAAAAATTCAAAGAAAGTTTAAGCCGTCTATTGTAAAGTGAAGGTTCATGAGTTATTACATGTAAACTATTGATGGGTGAGGTGCGGAAGGCACCAGTGCAGATGCGCAGTGCCTGATTATGAACTGGATCCAGAGTTTTTAGAGCGCTTTTGCTTGCAGAGCCATAAACTTGGCATCCGGTTTTTTTTTTTTTTTTTTTTCTTCAATTTTTGAGTGTACTAGGGCCCTGTATATTCTTAACTGGGACTCGGAATCGGTCCAGGAAGTGTTAGCTAAGACCTTGAGAATATTTAATTTTAGATTACATTTATTTTTAAATTCTTTTATGTGAGGAACAAAGTTTAGTTTATTATCGAATATGAGACCGAGGAACTTTCCTTCATCTCTAACATTTATTTGTTGTAGTAGAGAAAATATCAACGTAAAATAGGCACAAATAAGCAGAGATACTGCAGACACGCAAGCGTTACCTTTAGGAACCCAGAGGAGAGATAAAAGAATAAAGGAGTAATGTGCAAACCAACAGGTGGAAAGAATCGGGGAAAACGACGAGGATGTGACGAATCTCTTCCGAGAATCGCAACGGGAGTCTACGATAAGTCTACTTTGCTGTTCTAAAATCATTTTCCAATTTTGCTTCGGCTGTGCATGTGCGTGTCTCTTCATAACAACATGCACAAAGCGTGTCTTCCAAACGAAAAGACCTTACTTTGAAAGAAAAAGTGAATTTTATTGAGCATTCAAATGATAATAAATGTACGTAGTTAGAACTTGCAAAAAAGTTCGAAATAGCGCAATCTCAAGTTTCGAAATTGTTGAAAAATAAAGAAAAAATCCTAAATGACTGGAAATTAAACAAAAATCTTAATCAAAAGAGAACACGCGCAGGGGAGGAATCTGAAGTTGAAGATAATCTCTTTTGCTGGTTTGCTGAGAAACGGGCTTGTAACGTTCCTATTAGTGGAATTTTATTAAATCAAAAAGCTGAAGATTTAGCAAAACATATGAATATAACTGATTTCAAAGCAACAAATGGTTGGATGTGTACATGGAAAGAAAGGAACCAAATTTATCTCAAAAATATTCATTACAAATTACTGTTATGCGATTGGTCAACCAGTGATATGACTAAAATTTTCCCTAAATATTATATTTATGGAGAAATCTCCATGGGTCAAGCTTCCCTAGTTTCCCCTACATTGTCTGTCAATTAGCAGCACACCTATTCTAAACAGTATTTCTTCAATTGATAGAATAGCCAAGAAGTTTTCAATTATAGGCATCAAGGAAACTGATATTAAAGATGAAGGGGCATATTTTGCAAGCATAAACTGCTTTGACCTCTGATGATGCTGATAGCGCAAGAATTGACTATTTTTGGCGAAAAATTACTCTTACAAAAAAAGACTTGAGTCACATCAAATATCCGTCTTTAGGTGAGCGGATCGAAGTCCGCTTGGCCTTGTCTCATGAAAAGAGTAGAGATGGGGTTTTTAATGTCCCGGAGAGTTCTATCAGAAGATAAATCTTTGATGTCGGAACGTGTATCGAATGAGAGGCTTATTATAAGAGATGCTGTAGAGCGCTATTCTACAGTTGCTAAAATCCAAAGTGCTAAAGAACTTTTTAATTTAGCATATGGTGCAAGCAAATCATACCAGTTCTACCATGAAAACCAAAACAAAAAAGAGGAAGAGCAATTGAGATTCCAAAACGAAAGTAGATAAAAGTTGAAACAAAGAAAAATAAAAGAAAACTGTCAAGTTTGCACGGATCAGTAAAAAAATTAGAAGAAAAACTGAAACTAGTAAATGAAGAAAGAAAGTAAATTCAAAAATTAGCCGATGTACTTTATTAACAGCATAACCAGAGGCTAAAATCAGCTATTGAAGCTAAAGACATTGAAAGTATTAGAAGAGCTCAGGATGTGATAGCATGTAGTATACAGTTAAGAGATAAGGAAAGAGAGCATAAAGACGAAGAAACTAATTGCTTAGTGAACAAAAGGAAAACTAGTTTAATACAGTCAGTTTTCTGAAAAAATCTAAAAACATAGTACAGTATTTATTTTTTCTTTAAAGTGGCAGTAGTCTTGTAAAAGTAAGTTATCTTTATTGATTATCTCTCGTTTCTTTCATTTGCACCTTTAATTTAATGAATCAGTTCAAAAGATGCCTTGTTTTAAAGCATAACTCATTATTCAGTGTAGCTTGTCATATGCTTCTATTCAACTTCTTCGCAACTTTTTAGCATTTTCAGGTGACTTTTTCTACTTTTTTTATGACATATTCCCAGTGGCAACCCTGAGCTATGGATAATTGCTCAATGAGGCTATTGATATCTACCAGGAGAAGAGTTAGCACACTTTCCTGAGTTATACCTTCTTGGAGGAAAATATGAAATCAAAATAGGTAGATCACATTGCAACCCATACTCGTGCAGGGTTTTGAGGATCTCATATCTCCAGGTACGGTCATATGCTTTTTCCGTGTCAAAAATACTCCTACAAGATGTTATTCTTTCAGGAAAGTTTCTCAAGGTTACATTCCAATTGTCATTATTCTTATTGTGTTTCTTCGTTAGCTTATTAACTTATCTATAACTATATACAATACAAACGAAGTGAAATGCTAGAGTTTACTCAATATTGATGGTACTGAAAAAAATAATACTATTTTTGTGATCAGTAAAGCATTTCCAATGGTATATGGAGGTTTAATTTGAATTTTTGAAAAATTCGACAATGCTCCATCCTCTAATTAAGAGGTTCCTATTTAAGTTGAATGAATTGTTAAAAAAATATTGTAAATTCATTTTTTTTTCTTACATAATGTCATCTTTTTGTGATTGACAGCATCTCTTTTCTCTCTCTTTTTTTTAATAGATGAGCATATAAAAAGGGTAAAATACCAATTTTGTGCAGTTATCATGCACGAAATAGTTTTGGCACATTCTGACCATTTTATTGCCTGTATACAGGGTGAGTTTGATCGAATCTGCCATACGAAAAGGGGTGATAGAAGAGCCCAAGTGGAGTATAGAACCACCCATTAGCGGTGTCAATTCTTAACCGTAACCAAGTAATATTATATTTAAGAAAAATTCGCAAAAAAACAAAATTTTGAGAAAAAGACCAATTTCTGATCTTCCTGTCGGACCTACATACAAAATAAGTACATATTTGGAAAGAGCAGACAAAATCCTTTAAAATGACACTCTTTTCATCAAGATAGTCGCACTTCACAGTGAGTTACAAGCTTTCAAACACTGGAAACACTCAAAAATGAAATTTCATCAAACTTTTCAGTCACAAATTTCAGAAACAACCGTATGAGCTACAACCGGTCAAATGCACCAAAAACTTTCCCATTTCACTAGCTTTCAGATGATACAACAGAAAATCATATTGGGCTTCAAGTTCAGCAGATATTCTGGCTTTTGTTTGAAACAGTATGAAAATCGCCCTTTGTCAGAATATGGAAAACAGCAAAAAGTCAGACTTTTATGTTCTAAATTTTCTATTTCATGTAAGTGTACTGGTTTATTTATTCAAGAAAAGGAAAATTTTATAACTAAATATTAAATTGTAACACTTTATTAAGTTAATAATCACAACAGAAGATAACAACACGTAGAAACAAAGGAAGCATTACTTTAACGCGCTTTTCACAAAGAAAAAATCAAAATTAAATGAGTTACACTAACATCTATGAGTACATTTACATGTAAGCAATCCTCAAAATTTCACAGAGCTACTGGAATTATCATCCCCCACACCAGATAGATGCTCTTGGCCTTTTAAGAGCAAAAACTACCGTCGCTCTCAATGAAATCTCATTTCTCATTTTTGCTACTGCTCCATCAAACCAAATGCGCAAGTCCTGCAAACTGGTTGCATATGAGCAGTAAACTGCTTGTTCCAAGAATCCCCAAACAAAGAAGTTCCCTGGCGTCAGGTCTGGTGATCTAGGTGGCCAAGGAATAGGACCCAAATGACAGGATGAATGGACTCAATGAAATGAAATTGGTTGGAACGATATATCACACTTAGTAAAAAAAGGTCATTTTGTATTTAAAAAAAAATAGGAGACCTTACTTACTTGTCACCCCTCATATATTTTACAAGTTGCTTATTGCTAATTTTAAGATAAATGCAGTTTCAGTCATCAAAATATTGAAACACATCAAGTATTCCAGTTCCTGTATTCTGTCTGACATTTAAAATTGTCTGCATAATGTTTTGTAATGTGTTTCATTTGAAATTAAGCACAGTAACATCCCTAATTTAAAGAAAAGAGAAAACTAGATCGGTTTTAGAATTGGAGGGAAATATATTGGGAAATATTTCTAAGTCAATAAGGAGGTTTCATAAAGTTATACAAACATTTATGACAGGTAATGTGAATGAAATCTTTTCACTAACAATAACGAATAATGATTTAGTAGGAAATTTTTTATGTTATGGTTGGTTGGTTGGTTGTTTTGAGTTTATTGGCGCAAGAGCCTTTATAGGCTATACTGCGCCAAACAATAAGCCATAAAGCATACAAAATTTTAAAAATGTTTTAAAATACACTCATAGATGAAGTTTAAAATTCAAACTAATCAAGATAAAGAAAAGATTAAAAATTTTTAGTAAAATCAGAAATGGATAAAAAAAACCGAAGACAAAACACTCATGACAAAGATAAAACCACTATATTAGAGAAATACAACCAATTTCATGTAAAAAGGGAAACAGATTAGGATGGGGTGGATCCCCTAGTTATTCCGTCAAAGATGGATAAAAATTATTAAAATGTTTAAAACGTATACGATTAAAATTCGGGCAGTTACATAAAATGTGCAACACTGTCTGGTTTACATTACAGTTAAGAGATACAGGTGCAGGTTCTTGGCAAAGAAGATATTTATGCGTAAATCTCGTATGACCAATGCGAAGCCGAGATATTATGGCTTGGTCCCTTCTTTTAGCCCTTAAGGATTTAAAACCCTTGGTCAGTTGGCTGGATGGAGTGCAATTTATTTTGCGTTTCTCCATCCCAGTCACGCTGCCATGAAATGTTAAGGCAGTCTGTAACGTAATTTTTAATGTCTTCATAAGGTACGAGATTTTCCGCATAGGAACTTGCCGTCTTGGCAGCTGTATCGGCTGCTTCATTTCCAGTAATGCCTACATGGCCGGGTACCCAACAAAAAATAATATCGAAATTGTTGTCTGTGAGACTATTGTATACGTGAAAAGATTGAATAACTAATGGGTGACTATTGTTGTTACAGTTAATGAGAGCGTCAATTGAGCTCTTCGAGTCTGTGTATAATATCCATTTTTTGTAATTTGATTCTGCTATTGTTTTTAGAGATGTGGTTATGGCTTTTATTTCCGAAGTGAAAACAGAGCAAGTTTTATTTAATTGTTGTGCGATTGTTTGGCCATTAATTACTGCTGCGAACCCGACGTGATCATTTGCTTTCGATCCGTCGGTAAAAATTTCGTTATGTATAAAATATTTTTGCTTCACATCATTGTAGATCTGTAGGTAGACTGAGTCGGGTGTTGTGTCTTTTTGATATTTACTGAAATCATGAAGAACAGAAAAGTTGCATTCATTCCATGGTTCAATTAGTTTTGTTGCGTTGTAAGTATCAAAATCTGTAATTTTTATGTCATCAAGTGCCTGTCGCATTCGGATCCCAAATGAAGGGGTGACCGAGGGACGACGTAAAAACAAGTCTGTGTTTGACGGATGGAAAATATATAAATGTAAGGGATGATTTATATTCTGTTTGATTTTGAAATAATAATTTAGAGAAAGTTTGAGTCTTCTATTTTGAAGTGAAGGTTCGTGCGCTATAACATATAAGCTATTTATAGGTGAGGTTCGAAAAGCACCTGTAGAAATAAGTAGCGCCTGGTTGTTGGTTGGTTGTTTGTTTTGGGTTTTCTGGCGCAAGAGCCTTTATAGGCTATACTGCGCCAAACGATGACAACCCATAAAGCATATAAAATTTTAAAAACATTTTAAAACACGCAAAGATGATGTTTAAAATCCAAACTAAACAAGCGAAAGAAAGGACTAACAATATTTAGTAAAATCAGATACATAACAAAACAAAGACAAAACATTTAAGACAAAGATAAAACCACTAAATTAGAGATATAAAACCAATTTCATTTAAAAAGGGAAATAAATTAGGATGGGGTGTATCCCCAAGTAATTCGGTCAAAGATGGATAAAAATTATTAAAATGTTTAAAACGTACACGGTTAAAATTTGGGCAGTTACATAAAATGTGGAACACTGTCTGGTTTACATTACATATTAGACATGTAGGTTTAGGCTCGTGGCAAAGAAGATGTTTGTGTGTTAATCTCGTGTGACCAATGCGAAGCCGAGATAGTATGACTTGGTCCCTTCTTTTAGACCTTAAGGATTTAAAACCTTTGGTCAGTACGTAGCGCCTGGTGATGTACAGTGTCCAGAGTTTTAAGATAGCTTTTAGCGGCTGAGCCATAAATTTGACACCCGTAATCAAGTTTTGAGCGTATTAAAGCCCTGTAAATTCTTAACATAGAATCTGTGTCAGCACCCCAAGAAGTGTTAGCCAAGACTCGAAGTATATTTGATTTTAAAGTACTTTTCTTTTTTAAATCTAGCAAATGTGGAATAAATTTGAGTTTATTATCCAGGATGATCCCGAGAAATTTTCCTTGTTCTCTTACAGATTTCGGTTGATTATTTATGAGAAGATTTGGATCGGGGTGAAGACCTCTTTTACGGCAGAAATGGTTGGTTGGTTACTGGAGTGCAGAAATGCCCGGAACCCATACAAAAACCTTTCTTTTTAAAAATTTTACTGAAAATAGAGCGATTTTTTTAAAGTTGTGTAAAACACTATTAAAAAAATATTTCCCGAAGCAAATTCTACATGGTTGGTTGGTTACTTTAGGTTTTTTGGTTGGTTGATTTGTTTTTATTGGCGCAAGAGCCCCTACGGGCTATACTGCGCCAAACAATTGTTTATTTCATTATGTTAAAATTGTGACCAATATGAATATAAAAATAGTAAATGGATATAAAATGCATTGTAAGGAATAAAATCAAAACATGCACACTAGTTTTTTGTTAAGTAAAATAGTTAAAAGGATAAAACAACGAAGGGGCGAAGCAAAAATACGTATGGTACACACATTAAATTAAAAAGGAGAAGTCAATCTCCCGAAGGAAGGAGAACAATTCGGAATGGGGCGAGTCCCCCAGCAACTCCTTCAAAGATGGATTAAAATGGTTAAAGTATTTAAAACGAATACGGTTAAAATTAGAGCAGTTACTAAGAATATGTACAACTGTTTGAACTACATTACAATTAATGCATATTGGAGCAGGTTCGCGACATAGAAGATATCTATGGGTGAACCTGGTGTGACCAATGCGGAGACGTGCTAGTTGAACTTGTTTTCTCCTGGTGAGGTGCAATGACATGAAACCTTTCGTTGAGGGCTGGATAGAGTGCAGTTTATTATTATTTTCTGTATTCCAAGCCCGCTGCCAATGAGTGTTTAGGCTTTCACTAATGGCGTTTTTGATATCTCCGAAAGGAACACGATCATCGCCCAGGATACTTGCCGCTTT
The DNA here is from genome assembly GCA_038373865.1 of Uloborus plumipes. Taxonomy (NCBI): domain Eukaryota; kingdom Metazoa; phylum Arthropoda; class Arachnida; order Araneae; family Uloboridae; genus Uloborus; species Uloborus plumipes. The sequence continues at coordinate 9,711 of JAXGGA010016801.1, read as the reverse complement.
GGCAGCCGCATCAGCTGTTTCATTGCCTGCGATGCCCGCATGGCCAGGAACCCAACAAAAGAGAATTTGAAAATTATTTTGTTTTAGGTTTTTGTATAAGTGGTAAGATTGTACGACTATGGGGTGGCTATTATTATTGCAGTGAGTCATGGCTTTTATAGAGCTTTTTGAATCAGTGTATATTACAAACTGTTTATGGTCTGACTCTGCTATTGATTGCAAAGATATAAATATAGCTTTTATTTCTGCAGTGAATACTGAGCAAGATGTATTTAATTTTTCTGCAATTACTTGACCATCAATTTTTGCGGCAAGGCCGACGTGATTGTTAGATTTTGAGCCGTCAGTGTAAATTTCTCTATACTCTGAATATCTGTCTTTGACATCGTGTAAGGTTTGTTGATAAACTATATTGCTTGTAGTTTCTTTGGGGTATTTTTCAAGGTCTTGAATTGTAGGAATTGTTACTGCACTCCACGGTTCGACTGGTTCTATTGTTTCGAAGGTATTGAAGTCTGGTAGTTGCAAGTCTGAAAGCAACCGACGCATTCGGATCCCAAATGTTGGGATCACCGACGGACGGTGCATAAATAGGGTCACATTAGATGGATTAAAAATATAAAGATGCAGCGGATGACTTGAATAAGGTTTCATTTTAAAATAAAAATTTAATGAGAGTTTAAGGCGTCTATCGGTCAAAGAAGGTTCATGTGTAAGAATATGGAGACTGTTGATAGGTGAAGTTCGGAAGGCGCCTGTGCAGATGCGTAGCGCCTGGTTATGTATTGGATCCAGGGCTTTTAGATAGCTTTTCGCTGCTGAACCATATATTTGGCACCCGTAATCAAGTTTAGAGCGTATCAGAGCCCTGTATATTCTTAAAAGAGACTCTGTATCAGCACCCCAAGAAGTGTTCGCTAAGACTCGAAGGATATTCAATTTCAAAAAGCATTTCTTTCTCAATTCCTGTATGTGTGGTAAGAACTTTAGTTTGCTGTCAAGGATAAGACCAAGAAATTTTCCTTGATCTTTTACAGATATAGGTTGATTATTTATGAAAAGATTTGGGTCCGGATGAAGGCCTCTTTTACGGCAAAAGTGTATACAGAAGGTTTTTTGGGCCGAGAAGGAAAAGCCATTTTCCTCCGCCCATTTACAGACTTTATTAATAGCTATTTGAAGCTGTCTTTCAACGATACTCATGTTCGATGACGAGAAAGATATCTGAAAATCATCAACGAACATAGTACCTTTGACAGCGGGAGGTAGTTGTTCGATTAAGCTGTTAATTGCAAGTAGGAAAAGAGTTACGCTTAGCACACTTCCCTGGGGTACCCCTTCTTCTTGAATGAAGGTATCCGACAGAACAGACTTGACACGTACACGGAATGATCGATTTTTCAAAAAATTGGCAAGAAAGATGGGGAGGTTACCTCGCAACCCATACTCATGCAGAGTTTTGAGAATCCCGTATCTCCATGTACGGTCATATGCTTTTTCAATGTCGAAGAATACGCTCACAAGATGTTTACGTTTGAGGAAGGCTTCTCTTACTGAAGTTTCGAGAAGCAGCAGATTGTCGATTGTGCATCTGCCACGCCTGAATCCGCTTTGGTATGAAGAGAGCATATGGTACGACTCCAGGATGTACATCAACCTGGCGTTGACCATCCGCTCCATTAATTTACATAAGCAGCTAGTGAGAGCAATAGGTCTATAGCTCTCAGGATTATCTGATTGTTTATTCGGTTTAAGGATAGGAATAATTATTGCCTGACTCCAGGATTTTGGAAACTTATGTTCAAAATAAATTCTATTGAAAAGTTGCAGTATGTTTTCTAAAGAAGACCTGCTTAGATTTTTTAACATTTTGTTGTGGACTTCATCAGGGCCCGGTGATGTGTTTTTTGTTTTTTGTAAAGCAGTATTTAGTTCTTTTATTGTGAAATTTGAGTTGTATTGCTCCGAAATATTCGAATGAAAATCCAATAGATTTTTCTCTTTAGTTGATTTTAAAGTTAAAAATTTTGGCGGATAATTTTCTGACCTGGAGACTTTTGCCAAATGATTCCCCAAGCAGTCGGCCACTTCTTTGTGTTCAGATAAAATTTGACCGTTATTCTGCAGAATGGGTGCACAAGACATTTTGTAGTTACCAGCGATTTTTTTTATTTTTCCCCATACGGTCTTAGATGGGGTGGACGTCGTGATTGTGCTGACATAGGCTTGCCACGAGTCCCGCTGGCTTTTCCGTCGTATCCTCCGAGCTTCAGCACGAGCTCGTTTGAGTGCCACAAGATTTTGTGTGGTCGGATATCGACGAAATGTGTTCCATGCTTTTTTCTGCTTCTTGTAGGCTGCCTGGCAATCAGAGTTCCACCAAGGTTTCGGAAATTTAATCCTCCTCTTGGTGGTTCTTGGTATTGCAGCTTTCGCTGCATTCAAGATAATGTCGGTTACTCGGCTTACTGCTACATCGATGTCAGAATCGTTCACTACTTCCGATGTTATTTCTGCCAACTGGGTAAATGCTGCCCAATCAGCTCGATCAAGGCAGAAACGGGCTTGCTGCTGCGGTTGATAGCTGCAGCGTCCAGTAAAGGTTATCTTGATCGGAAAGTGGCCACTACTGTAGAGTCCACTTTCAACATGGAAGTCCCACAGTGGCAGAAGAGAAGGTGAGCATATTGCAAGATCGATGGCATGGTAAGTCTGCGTCGGGAGATGGAAATAAGTATTTTCACCATTATTAAGAACGCATAGATCATTGTCACTGATAGAATTTTCTATTATCAATCCTCTACTGTTGGTGTCTGGACTCCCCCAGAGAGGATTGTGGCCATTGAAATCCCCCAAGATGACAATTGGGGGTGGGAGTTGATCGATCAATGTCTGCATTTCCACGCTTCTCAGATCATAAGAAGGTGGAATATACACCGAACAGACTGTGACCAGCGAGTGAAGGTGAACACGCGCAGCTACTGCCTGGAGGGACGTGTTGATATTGAGCTGGCTGGATGCATAATCATTAGAGATTAGCATCGCCACTCCTCCACAACGACGGTCACCTGACAAGCAGTCCTTGCGGTATATGTCAAAACCTTTCAACCTCGGTCTATCAGTGGGTGACAAGAAAGTTTCTTGCAGACAGAAAATGGCCGGTTGGTGATACTCGACAAGATCTTTGATGTCCGTGACGTTATGCGAGTAACTCTGACAATTCCAAGATAGAATGCTCAGGGCCATGTTAAGAAAAAGGAGGAAAAACGGCCAAAGAAAAGAAAGATCGCTCATGAGGCAGGGGCTTCCGTCCATCCTTCATCGTCGGATGACGGAATTTCCTTAAACTCAACATCTGCAATTTCCTCGTGAAGCGGAAATTTAGTGAGTTTGGTTAATTTAGTTTCCCTGCTGGAGCGCAAGAAGTCCTCTTTTTTAAAATTAAAATTTCTTGGAGGCCTCTGTTTAGAAGTAGCTCCAATTTTAGCACGCGACTGAATTATTTTCTTTTTTACAATGCATTTTTTTGAACTTAGATTGTTTGGTTCATTTACATTAACAGAGTTGGCAGGATTTATGTTTGCTACTTGTGTCTCTTTATTTCCATTTTGTGTTTTAGGTGGAGTTTTTACGCGATTTGGTTGTTTATTTTGAGGTTTGGGTTTATTAGTTTGGTCAGCATAAGTTTGAGTTTCTGCATCAGTTTGTGTGCTGGCTGATTTCACAATTTTCCTGACAGCAGCTGCATAAGATAGTCCCGTAGTGGGTGTTCTGGAGTCCACAATTTTTCTAGCTTCGGGATACGATATTTTTTCAGTAGTTTTGATGACCTGTATTTGCTGTTCAAGAAGCCATTTAGAGCATTTTCTAGAATATGCGGGGTGATCTCCCTTGCAGTTAACACATTTGTAATCCTTAGAGCATTCATTGCTATCGTGGCCGGGCTCAGAACATCTGGCACAAGTATTTGTGCCACGGCACGAAAGCTTGGAATGTCCAAACCGCTGGCATTTAAAGCATCGAAGCGGATTAGGTATGTACGGTCTCACTGGACAAGAGAGATAACCAGCTTTGATACGCGTAGGGAGGACAGGAGTACAAAAAGTCAATATGAGGTGTTTGGTATTTGTCATTTCACCATTTCGTTTGATTTTTATCCTTTTCACTCCACTTACATGCTGGTCTCGCATTTCTTCTAAGATCTCTTCCTCAGATGTGAAAAGAAGGTCTGGCTCTGAAATGACGCCTCTCGAAAAATTAAGAGATTTGTGTTCTGTAACAGAAACAAGATATGAACCAATCTGTTTAATTGCCATTATGGGTTTAATTTGTTTTGGATCTTTAATTTCAACAAGAAGTTCGCCACTACGTAGTTTTCTTACTGATTGATATTCGCCTATATAATTAGTTAAAGCTTTATTGATCAAAAAGGGCGACAGTTTAGTTAGATTTAAATTTGGGTCATTTCGCTTAATTATGAAGAATTTTGGATTATTAGACACACCATTATGACGCTCCCCACGAGGGGGAGAAGAGTTTTTATTTATTGAATCCATAAACGGACCGGAGAACTGGGGGGAAAAGTGGGGTCGAGCCCCTGCGTAGCCCCCCTACACAGGGGTAAGGCTGCATACGACAGGGTTCGCCAGCTAGCCCTGAAGCCTCCCGTTAGCGATACCGCTTGGCCCCGGTACCACGCAGCCATCGGCACGGTTGCCACACCTTGGCTTGGGATCGTTCCGAAATTTGGTAAGTGTGATGAGGGAAGGAGGGAGAAAAAATCCCTACCCGCCGAACTTCGGTTTGAGCAACTGGGGGTCACTACTCCGCCAAGAGCTCGCCCCGAACACACCACACCGCAAGCCCCCCCACCACGGCAAGGTAAACGGACAACGGGGGGGTTAGGTTTTTTTGGCGCAAGAGCCTTCATAGGCTATACTGCGCCAAACAATGCTGTGGGAAACAGATAGCAAACCCAAATGTACAGCAACTATAAAAGTTTTAAAAATTTTAAAACGTTATCAATACACACATTTATACGAAGTTAAAAACTTTAGGTAAAACCAGAAATCTAACAACACAAATCTAAACACAAACAATAGGATAAGGATAAAATTACTATATTAAAGACATAAAACCAATCTCATAAAGAAAAGGGAACAAATTGGAGTGGGGTGTGTCCCCTAGTAACTCCGTCAAAGATGGATAAAAATTATTAAAATATTTAAAACGTATACGATTAAAATTTGGGCAGTTGCATAAAATATGCAACACTGCCTGAATGACATTGCAGTTATTACATATTGGAGCTGGTTCGTGGCAAAGAAGGTATTTGTGAGTTAACCTGGTGTGGCCAATGTGAAGTCGAGATATTATGACTTGTTCCCTTCGATTGATATTTAAGAATTTAAAACCTTTTATGTGTGGCTGGATGGAGTGCAATTTGTTTTGCATTTCTCCATTCCAGTCACGCTGCCAAGAGTTGTTTAGGCTGTCTGCAATGCAATTTTTAAGGTCTTCAAAGGGGACGAGATCTTCGACATAGGCACTTGCAGACTTGGCAGCTGCATCGGCTGTCTCATTGCCAGCTATTCCCGCATGACCAGGAACCCAAGATAAAAAAATTTCAAAATTGTTTTGCTTTAGACTATTGTACAACTGAACAAATTCTATAACTAAAGGATGACTATAGTTGTTGCAGTTAGTAATAGCATCTAGTGAGCTTTTTGAATCTGTATATATTATCCACTTTTTATAATGTGATTGGGCTATTGTTTGTAGCGAGGTGACTATGGCTTTGATTTCAGACGTGAAAACTGAACAGGAAGTATTTAGTTGTTGAGAGATAATTTGTCCATTAATAACTGCAGCGAAGCCGACGTGATCATTTGACTTTGATCCGTCGGTGAAGATTTCATTATATGAAAAATACTTTTGTCTTACGTCATAGTAGATTTGTCGGTATACAGAATCAGGTATGGTGTCTTTTTGAAATTTAGAAAAATCAGAGAGTACGAAAATACTACTATCGCTCCATGGTTCAATGAGTTCTGGTTGGTTGGTTTCATTGATTTTTTTGGCGCAAGAGCCTTAATAGGCTATACTGCGCCAAACAATTGTTTTATGTAAAAATGAAGAATGTCAGGATTAGAATTATCTAAAATATAATGAACATAAAACTTCAAAATTCTAAAAACATTTCAAAACTGGACACATACAAATTTTAAAATTTCAAGTGATAGGATGAAAGTAAGCAAGAACTGTCAAGTGATTTTGACCACAATCACATAATAAATAATAAACACCTGTAAAAAATTTTTAATATTTAAAAAACCATTTTCAAAACTGACATAAAATTGAGTAAAACCCAAAACGCATTACAAAACGAAGACGAAACAAACGAAATGACAGAGATAAAACCACTAAATAAGAGACAGGAAACCAATCTCGTGAAGAAACGGGAACAAATTAGGGTGTAGTGTGTCCCCTAGCAACTCCGTCAAAGATGGATAAAATTTATTAAAATATTTAAAACGAATTTGATTAAAATTTGGGCAGTTGCTTAGAATATGCAACACTGTCTGATTAATTTTGCATGAATTACAGGTTGGAGCTGGTTCGTTGCATAAAAGATATTTGTGGGTGAACCTGGTGTGACCAATGCGAAGTCGAGCTATTAAAACTTGTTCTCTCCTGTTGTTCTTCTGTGTTTTAAAACCTTTTATAGAGGGCTGGATGGAGTATAGTTTATTTTGTCTTTCTCTACTCCAGTCCTGCTGCCAGTGGGTGGCCAGGTAGTCATCTATAGCTTTTTTTATATCCTCGAAAGGAACACTGTCCTCAACCTGGATGCTTGCTGCTTTGGCTGCAGCATCAGCTGCCTCATTTCCTGCAATCCCAGCATGACCAGGAATCCAACAAAAGAGAACTGTAAAACTATTTTGAATGAGGCGTTTGTACAAATGGCAAGATTGAATGATCATAGGATGGCTATTGTTATTGCAATGAGTGATGGCTTCCACTGAGCTCTTCGAGTCAGTGTATATCACCCATTTCTTGTGGGATGATTTGGCTATTGTTTGAAGGGATGTAATTATAGCTTGTATTTCTGAAGTAAATACTGAGCAAGATGAGTTTAATTTTTCTGCGTGCATTTGACCATCTATTATAGTTGCAAAGCCGACGTGGTCATTTGACTTTGAACCGTCTGTAAAAATCTCTTTATATTCAGAATAATTGCTTCTAATATCATGCAAGATTTGTTGATAGGTTGTATTGGCGGTAGTATCTTTCGGGTATTGATAGAGGTCTTTGATTGTCGGAATATTTACTTCACACCAAGGTTCAATCGGTTGTATTATGTTGCGAGTATCAAAATCTGATAGCTGTAGGTCAGATAGCACTCGTCGCATTCGGATCCCAAATGTTGGAATAACCGAAGGACGGTGCAGAAATAGGGAGACATTAGATGGGTTAAAAATGTGAAGATGCAACGGATGATTTGTACAAGGTTTTATTTTGAAATAAAAATTTAAGGAGAGTTTAAGACGTCTATTGTTAAGAGAAGGTTCATGTGTCAGAATATGTAGACTGCTGATAGGCGAGGTTCTGAAGGCCCCTGTGCAGATGCGCAATGCCTGGTTATGTATTGGATCCAGGATTTTGAGATAGCTTTTTGGAGCGGAGCCATAGACTTGACATCCGTAATCAATTTTGGAGCGTATCAGAGCCCTGTAGATTCTTAAGAGTGACTCTGTATCAGCACCCCAAGAAGTGTTTGCTAAGACTTTAAGGATATTTAATTTCAAAAAGCATTTTTTCCTTAACTCTTTAATGTGCGGCAAAAATTTAAGTTTATTATCAAATATGAGACCAAGGAATTTTCCTTCATCTTTTACAGATATAGGTTGGTTTTGGTTGGTTGGTTGGTTGGTTACTTGAGGCTTACTGGCACAAGAGCCTTCATAGGCTATGCTGCGCCAAAACATGATAAGCCAAAAAGCATATAAAAATTTAAAACAATTTTTAAAAGACATATAAATGACGTTTAAAATCTTAACTGATGAAGAAGACAAAAAGACATATTTTTAAGTAAATTCAGAAATAAATAACTGAAACAAGGACAGAAGACACAAGACAAAGATAAAACCACTATATTAGAGACATAAAACCAATTTCATGTAAAAAGGGGAACAAATTAGGATGAGGTATATCCCCAAGTAATTCAGTCAAAGATGGATAAAAGTTATTAAAATGTTTAAAACGAGTTTGGTTAAAATTTGGGCATTTACACAGGATATGAAACACTGTCTGGTTGATATTGCAGTTAATACATATAGGCGCTGGTTCGCGACAAAGAAGGTGTTTGTGTGTGATCCTGGTATGGCCGATGCGAAGACGGGCTATGACGACTTGTTTCCTTCGCTTAATATCAAAGGATTTGAAACCTTTTGTGAAGGGCTGGATAGAGTGCAATTTGTTTTGCACCTCTCCATCCCAGTCACGCTGCCAATTGATGTTAAGACAATCTTTTATGCATTTTTTTATGTCGTCAAAGGGAACCAGGTCTTCGCCATGGACACTTGCAGCCTTAGCAGCTATATCTGCTGCTTCATTGCCAGCAATACCAACATGACCAGGTATCCAACAGAAGATAAGTTTAAAATTATTTTGTTTTAGGCTATGGTATAACTGAAAAGATTGAACGACAAAAGGGTGACTAGTGTTGCTGCAGTTTGAAAGAGCATCCAGAGAACTTTTCGAATCTGTGTAAATTATCCACTTTTTGTGATTTGATTGGGCTATTGTTTGGAGAGAGGTGGCTATGGCTTTGATTTCAGAAGTAAAGACTGAGCACGAAGTATTCAGTTGTTGTGAAATAGTATTACCGTCAATTACTGCCGCGAAGCCAACGCGATTATTTGATTTAGACCCGTCAGTAAAGATTTCTTTATGTGAGGAATATTTTTGTTTTACTTCAGAGTAGATTTGTTGGTATACCAAGTCTGCAGTAGTATCTTTTTGAAAATTACAGAAATCATAAATAAAAGTAATGTTACTTTTATTCCAAGGTTCAATAAGTTCTGCTTTATCAGGTAAATCAAAATCAGAAAGCTGCAGGTTGCTAATCGCCTGTCGCATTCGAATCCCAAATGTTGGGGTGACCGAAGGACGGCGCAGAAATAAGTCGGTATATGATGGATGGAAGATATGTAAATGCAAAGGATGGTTTTGGTTTGGCTTAATTTTAAAATAAAAATCTAGAGAAAGCTTTAGACGTCTATAGTGCAGAGAAGGTTCATGTGCTAAGATATGTAAGCTTTGAATAGGCGAGGTTCTGAATGCCCCTGTGCAGATGCGCAGTGCGAGATTATGTATTGGAGCAAGGATCTTTAAATAACTTTTAGCTGCAGAGCCATAGATTTGACAACCATAATCAATTTTTGAGCGTATCAGAGCCCTGTAAATTCTTAGCATGGACTCTGTATCGGCACCCCAAGAAGTGTTTGCTAAGACTTTAAGAATATTCAGTTTCAATGAGCATTTTTTTCTTAACTCTCGTAGGTGTGGCAAAAATTTAAGTTTATTGTCGAGTATGATTCCAAGAAATTTTCCTTCAGTTTTTACAGATATTGGTTGGTTGTTAATAAGAAGGTCCGGATCAGGATGAAGACCTCTTTTACGGCAGAAATGAATGCAGAAAGTTTTTTG
>JAXGGA010016800.1:0-25848 GCA_038373865.1 Uloborus plumipes | reverse complement strand
CTAAAATTTTTTCGTACGACCTCCGCTGCATCTGCGCACGCGCCCAGTTTCTTCGGACTTTCTCGAAATAGGGGGAAAAGCAACGAGGAAGTAGTAAGCGAACAAAATCTGAAGGCATCGGGTAGTGCGCATCCAGAACCTAACTCCCCTTTTTCAGATGGAAGCGTCCGTGGCTGCCAGGCGAACAAAACGCAAACAGACAGTACTAGTACTAATTTATGAAAATAACGCAACTTGTTCGATGATGAAATAATTGCAAATTAGTGACAATATCTCCTGCCGCTCCTCCTCTACATTTATAATTTATTGAATTTATTAATTACGTCATGTTATTTTATGTTTAAAACGCAATTACATAGTTGAACACTATTTACAGGGTGAGAAGAAATAACTTGGACACACACGCTACGTTATAACTTTAATGCTAATGAAAATATTGCGACCAAACTTCAAAAGGGAGTGAGAACAATTGTAGTCTTGGCACGCTTAGTAAAGAAATTAGAGCAAACCTGCTTAAAGCTAGGAGCAGGGATTTAAAGCAAGATGCGTTTCATTCCTGTATTACAGTGAACTCTCACTTATGCGCCGGCCCAAGGGACCAACAGAAAAAGGCGCATAAGTGAGAGAGACGTATAAGTGAACAAGCCTATTTAAAGGACTAAAACGCAACATAGGTTCTAATGAGAGAATGAATAAGAATGTTTCTATAGACAAGGGACATATTACTACGGTTTGGCAATTACTGTAACGTAACTACAATGATAAAGAGAAAACAAACATTGTAGCATACCTAATTACAAACTGTTCCCTTTAAAACGATCCATAATAGGTAATTGTCCCTCTCCGAACTCTAGTTCATGCGGAAAAAATGCCTTCCGTGAGCAATAAAGGCGAAAGATTAAAGAGGAAAGTGAAGAAACATGCTTATTTTTTAAAGAAAATAATTTTTTTTTACATTTTACGGAAAATTCGGCGCATAAGTGAAATATTTATCTTTAGAGCGACGCATAAACGAATGATACTATCATTATTTTGCTATGGAATGTGCTGGGACCATTGAAAATGGTCGTATAAGTGAAAAGGCGCATAAATGAGGCGGTGTATAAATGAGAGTTCACTGTATTTACAAATGTTGCGGTATTTTCAAATTCATAGTAAAGAAAAGAGAGGTAAAAGCTGTTTTTTAATCTTTTCCTTGCAATTTCTGTTTTAAAAGCTCTATATTGACTCCAGCTTTATTTTGCTCTCCCTCATCGTTTTTCCATTGTTTTTCTTTTCCAGCTTCACTAGACCCTTTCAAGAATTACCCTAGTGATCAGGTCGATTCTAAAGGAGGTGAGTTGAAAATGAATCTACATAGTTTTTTTGTTTAATCTATATTAGTCGTTGCTATCTCTGGTCAATCGGTTTTTTGTAAGTCCTCATTTGGAGTACGATGTTCAGATTTGGTATCTTTATCTTGAAGATAGAAAGCTATATTCTAATTTTACATTAGCTACCAGTTTTTTTTTTAGCTCTCTTTGCTTTATAAGAGGATTTTTGCCTCCAACTTGACTAATTTCGTATTTCATGCTGATGAGAGCGTAATAAGCTCGGAACAGCTATCCATGGATCGAAATATCCGATTTGGCGGTGTATTGCAATTGGAAAGGGTTCAAAGGAGGGCTACAAGGTTAGTGAATGGACTTTCGAATTTGGATTATAATTCCATCCTTAGAATGCTTAATATGTATCGTCTTGAGCAAAGGAGAATCAGGGAGGACATTGATTCAATTGCTTAAATTCATCAAAATGAAAGACGTTACAGGGTTAGATTTTTGCACTGATAGCAGGACAAGGGGTCATTGTTTTAAGCAGTTGAAATCTCAAGCTAACCTGGAAATGAGGAAAAATTGTTATTTTAACTGGGTAGTGGGAACTTGGAGCAGTTTACCGGAAGAGACGGGTAAGGAACAATTAAGTAGATAGCTTTAACTCTTTATGTCCCAAATATAATTTAACAATGAACTTTTATATATATATTTTGGTTTTTTGAGTTGAAAATACTGTTACAAATCTTGTAAATAGTTGTTGATTTTCCTGCCTTGCACCATTTCACTAGTTTTGGTTTTATCTGACGACATGTTCCAAAAGTATCTGAATATATCACTTTTACCATTTGTATACCCAGTAACAATTGACCCAGTAACATTTGTAGTTTTTGCACTTCTCCTAACTTTAATAAGCGTTGTAAATAAATAAAATTTATAAACGTTTAAAAATTGCTAAATTTATTCGTAGGCTCACAATATTTTTGTTCATTCTATTGTATTCGATACTAATTAAATAATTTATCTAGTACGTAGGATTGTTTTGCAACTTATTCTTTTAGAATTTGGAATTATTTAGAGACCTAGGGTCGTTTCGTTCCTAGCACAGTAAACTTTTTCACGGAAGTTTCACTTTTTTGCTCATTTTTCATTACTGGGAAATTCCTCTAACAAAGTAATGTGAAAGTTTTTATTACTTTGAAGTTTTTGTTCAGTTTAAGTAACTTAGGTAAGTTAACATTTGGTGCCTGTAAAAGTATAGAGAAAATTCAATAACTTACCTATATCCGCTCAATAATAATTAAAAAAAATCTAGTATGGACCCCACACTGCTTCCTTTTACGTGTAAATTTCTTAGTAGTTGCCTTAAGTGTTAAAAAAAGTGCTTGGAGTGAGCAAGGTAACAATTCAAATACTTACCCCCCTAATCTGCCACGAAACAACGCAAAAAATATTTTACAATGGTTAATTTTCTAAATATTGCTGATCTTAATATCATTCAGTGAATTTTTCGCAAAATATCGCCAATAGTGCCAAGTTGAACCCAAATTAAAAAAAATAATTTTTTCCACAGATTTGTTGCCAACTTGGCGATATGTCGCCAAGTTGGCGTCAAACACTTGGCGACCAAAAGCTTGGCGACCTATCGCAAAGTGGTCGCGCCAATTCATATCACTTGAGTCTGCATTAAAATAACCACTGATTTACCCCCAAAAAAGGGGTAAAACACCCCCTTGGGAACATTCGAATGCAACCACAAGGGGAGGTGCTCAACTAGACCATCCTCAGAGCCTACATACCAAGCTAGAAGCTTCTACGTCATATATTAATAGTTTTTGAGTTATGCTACCCACATCCGCACATACGTGCATATAGACGTCACGAGAAAACTCGTCGTAATTAACTCGGGGGTGGTCGAAAAGGATTTTTCGGCTGCTTATATGTTGGTAGGTACCTATGCACGTGCTGACAGGTCGAAAAAACGACTGAAGATTCATTCGGGGGTGATCAAAATCAAAATTTAGACTCAAGTTTGAGTGATTTTTTTTCCGCGATCACAATACTTCCTTTACTACGCAAAAGGAAGTAAAAAAGTTGATGAAATTCATTCTGTCGTGATCGAAATTTTATTTCACTTATCGTGAAGCATTTTATAAATTACATTCTTATAAAGTAACTCAGTGTTAAAGGTATACTGCCGTGTTAAGCACAACAGTCGTATCTGCACTTTTTAATCAAATTGTGTTATTGGCACCAGGTGGTTCTATGTGATGTATTTTACCTAAATACAATGTTTTATGGGAATTTGAGAATTGGAAGTATTTAAAAAAAATCCGAAAAAGTACCTCCTCAATCAAATACATGGGGACGCAAAACTTTAAAGTTTTGCGTGAACTTTTGTGTCTTCTTTTTTTTTTTTTTTTTATAAAGCAATTAACAATCGAATTGACTGCTCAGATATTAATAATTCCATCCATTTTGCTGTTCCAAATAGAACTTTTAGGAGTCATCTGTGTTTTAAAAATATTTTTACAAAGTTTAATTATGTTGATAACTTTTGTCTTTTTAAATTTTACAAACTTTTTAACTCTCACTGTCGCGTTTTGGATATTTTTAATATGTCTTTTAATGAATTAAAGTATTTGTTTTAATATTTTAAACGTGTAATTTGTTTTAATTCGTTTGTTTTTTAAACTTTTATACAAAATTTTAATTCCTTGTCGTGTTTCAGATATTTTTAACCTGTCTTTTAATTGTTTTAAGTCTATATGTTTCAATATTTTGAATGTATAAATTGTTTTATTTGTTCTTGTTTTACTTGTCACTGTAATTGGATTCGTCTGTTGTGCGCAATACTTAAAAATAAATAAATAAATAAAAAATAAATTTTTTTTTCTCAGTTTGAGGTCGTCTACAAATACCACTTTTGCGCTTAGCACGGCAGTATAGTGGTACGCTGCAACAAATAAATGGTGTCTTTACAGAATAATACAGCTAAAGTTATAGTAATAAATTGAAAACTGCAAATTTTACAGTAATGAACAGTAAAGTTGTTAGTTTTAGTTTATTACTGTAAAATTAGCAATTTTACAGTTTATTACTGTAAATCTTCTGCTTTCAGTACTATACTGTAAAAACAAGTTTATTCTTTGCAGTGTACTTTCCAGTATTTCTAAACTAGACAGCAATTTAACTTGACACTGAACGTCACTACGGGCGGAGCCAATAATAGCTCACAAGCAGTCAGCGATCTCCTCTCATTCGCCAAGTAGGCTGTGACGTTTTATCTAGCTCGTTTTTCATATGCTAACGTCACGCAAACGTCACGCTGACGTCACGATGTTTTTGTCAGGAAACGTTGCATTGTTGTTCATTAATGCTAAACCAACAACCTTTTTTTGTTGTTCTTGTTTTGACTTACATCAGCGTTTTAAAATACATTTTAATTTGGAAACATACACTCATTATGTTCAGACTTATTAATTTTTACCAGATAAAACTGGACAGGGTGATTTTTGATTTAAAAGAAAAAGCACTTCTATTCAATTAAAATTTCACTTTCTAATAAGAATTTTGTCGCAGAAAAAAAGGAACACTCGTTAATAATATCTGTACCTCAGATTTATTTTTGGTACTTTTCAGGGAAGGTCGAAAACGTTAGTCTGATGTACAGTACAAAATGGGGCCCCTTCACGCTTTTTTAACGCTGCTAAATAATTGTGATGGAATTTCTTTTATAGAATAATGTTCTCAATAGTCGATGCGGAATGAGATTCTAGAGTGAAAATCGCCATTTTTCGACTTAGGTCGTTTTGGCTCTGTGATGCAGATTTAGAAACGTTGCTGCCAGTTATTGTAGATAAAAAGGATAGACGCAGAAAAATTGTCTGTGCATAAATATGAATAATCTCTGTATAAATGATTTATTGACGCGTTATGTCTGAGTCATTAACTGTACTTTCATTTCATCACTTTTTTTTTCAGTCCCAAGGATACCGATGGAGTTTCTAAAAAAGATGAGTAAGCTCATTTTTAACTCTTTCTAAGAATATATAATTATTTAACAATGTATGATCATTTTGGACAAGGCATTGTTATAGTTTTTTTTTTTTTTTGATCAATGGTTTTTTTGCAGACTAAAAAATTGATGTAAAGAGCTATATTTTATGTAATGAACTAAAATTAAAGTTATTTTAGGAGCTGATGAAAATAAAGTTTTTACAGCAATATAATAAAATTTTTAGTAAATGATCTGACTCCAAGAAGACTTATCAGATTAAAAGTATTAACATTTAAATCATGTGAAAAACTCTTCCATTTTTATGTTTAAAGAAAAATGTTTGATGTTGTTGATCGCTTGACAGTTCGAAGAAATGCAAAATTTTTTTGGATAATTTTGCTTAAACTTAGATGCAATTACACTGCAAAAAAAAGTTGTTTTTACAGTATAACACTAGGAACAGAGGTTTCAGTATAAACTGTAAAATTAACAATTTTACAGTTTATTACCACAAAATAAGCTATATTATACTGTAAAATCAACATTGTATTTTTTTGCCGTTTTTGATTTAGTTCTTTAATTTAGAATATCTTATTCGTGATAATGCTCATTTATTAATTTACCACTCACATTTTGCAGCTATTCGCATGCCATCTGGACACATGTATGCATCAGGTACGAAGCCATTTTGAAACTTTCTTTTTTTTTTTTTAAACTGCTTAATACATAAATTCCGTAAATTTATATTTGTTGTTGTACTTTTCAGGCGTTGCCTATGTCCCCTTATCCACCTTCCAAATAAGTAAGTCTTTTGATATGTTAGAGTTGGTAGGGAAGAACGGTGTTTCGAAGCGTTGTTGTGAAGATAACTAAGACAAATAAGCAGTAATTTACCACCTCTAAGCCTGGGCTAAGGCAGAAATACGTGCAATGCACCACCGGCACAGTTATGCCATCCAAAGACTGCAGTTTCGTCTTTAATAGAACTCATCAGACTGGAATAAGAAGTAACCGAGCTAGAAACGGATATCATCTTATGAAAGTTACGAGTTCTAAAAAGCTGGTACCTAGTGTAAAATTACAATACCAGCGCGAGACAGCAGCAATGGTAGGGTGCAACTCATAAATGGGGGAGTTTCCGAAATTTCAAAAGTATTTTTTTCTGAAAGAGCATGCTTCAAAACATAGGAATTGACCATTTTTTTATTTTTTGACACAGTTATATATTTATTATGAATTATTTTAACCGGTGCGCAGATGCTATTCCGGAAAAAAGAGCATCTGCGCATGACGTCAGTGGTGCACGTAAGCGCGAAATTTAATTGGTTGTAGTGAGATGACGAAGGTCGTGACGTCACCGATTCCTGCGATTGGACAACTCAAGTCAAGCAAAATGGTGTTATTATCGGAAAGAAAGCTGTTAGGTGCACCAGTGACGTCACAAAAACCCCGCCCCGTTTCCAAAGTAAGGTATTTAAAAAAAAAAATAAATAAACTGTTGGGAAAATGAAAGTATTTTCCGGGCTCATGTTATTTTTTTATATCATTCTATCAATTTCAGTAACAAAAAGTAGTACTTTTGACTGAAGGAAACTTCCCCATTCAAGACTGGTCTTGAAATTTTGGCTCCCTTAGCCGAGGCTTTGGGGCGGTAACTTATCCAAGCTCCGCTTTAAATTTACGAATTGTATCGTAACATTGTCTCGCTGGTGCGCTAATTTTACATTAACTACCAGTTTTTTTTGCCACGCTTAGCTTCTATGAGATGATGTATACCTCCATTTCGATGACTTGATGAGTTCTAATGAGAGCGAAACTGCAATCTCTGGATGGAATAACTGAGATGACGGTGTATTTTTTGTAAGACAAATAAAACAAATCATAACACATATTACCCTCGTATAACCCTGTAAATTTGTACCGTGTTTTACGGCACTTTAATATTTATTATTTAAATTGTTATTTTTTTATTTATAAGACTAAATATATTTGTGTAGTATATTTCTATACCTCAGAACCAGACTAACGTAAGTCCATTTTCGTCATTTTTCGGTAGAGGGGAAAAACAATTGTCGAATACATCGTTTTTCCCCTCTACTGAAAAATGACGAAAATGGACTTACGTTAGTCTGGTTCTGAGGTACAGATTTATCAGTGTAATATGCACCATGTTGTATAGAAGCCATGTTTCGTTTTAAATAGAAACTGTGTCGTATGAAATTTGCAAATAATATGAATTGAGGTAATGTGGTGCCGTGTTATAGCGAAACTAGGTCTTGAAAAAGAAATTTTATGATAGCTGAAACTTCGGTCCAGTAAAAAAATACAAAGGAAAAAGTAAGTTAGCTTCAAACTTTTAATCCAAAACGCAAGTATGAAACACAACTTTATGATGAAACGCAAAAATTAAAAATAAAATAAAAAATATATTCAAAAAAAGAACTACTATTATTATAAAATGAATTCAAATACCTATTAGAACCACAAAATTAATTTTCACGCTCACATTCAACGTGTTTGAGCAGCAGTAATGAAAAAAAAATAATATAGTAAAATAAATTGAATTATTTTATTGCTACATTTTTTACTTATCATTTGTCAAATTTAGCTTAGGTTTAATATTTTAGTCTGATTTTATTTCCTTGGCAAATGAAGAATTCCCTTTTTTGAAATATAAAATCAATATCGAAGCTCATCTGCCTTTTACATTTTTTATGCTAACAGTTAGCTTTATTTAATTTTTCCAAAAGAATTTTATGTTTTATTTTTTTCACTTTCAGCTGGCCAAGACGAACAAGGTAAGCAATCATTTTTTATCAGTGCTGTGTAAAAGGTTTAGCGACAAAAAGCTGTGTCTCATGTTTGTGTTTATTTCTGTTACATCTGCTTATTTTAAACTCGCTTTATTAAATACTGTCGGCCCCACTTAAACGAGTACAGTCGGTTTCGAGATATTTTATTCGTATAAGCGGGGTATTCGTTTATCCGTTACCCGATTAAGCGGGGACGACAATATTTATAATTATTGACAATAAACAATTGCCAATTTGACTTGAAAACAATGGTGTTAGACGTGGTGTAGTCAAGTTTTAGAATTTTTATTATGATTTTTGCTGGGGTATAGAAATTATGTTATACTGGCGGGGATCAGAGATTTTATATTTTAAAACATAAAGACAATTTTTAAAAGGCAAGTTTTCTGTGTTTTACTGTTGTAACAATGGCCATGTAAATAGTTTCAGAACCGTGAATTCTGTATTTTAGAACGTTTTCGATTTTGGTTTCTAATAAGTACAGGTGAACGGGTGAGAGGAAGTATGTTTTTCGAATGTATTAAAGGAAAAAAATAACGAAATCCAGAAAGATGGTTTTGCATTTCTGATTTAAAAAAATAACTACTGCGTTTTGAAAACTTCTGCTTATGTTATATTTCTATTTTTCCCTCCTGTTATGATCTGACCACTAGAGGTTAAAATGTTTTATGCTAAAAAAAAAAAAAAAAAAAACTATCTTTTTCACTTTGTTCTTAAAGATAAACAATATTGGAGTGAACTCATACTTGTTAACTCAAATATAGTCATACTTCTCAAATATTTTAAAAATTGGTTTGCATTTCGTAATTATATTGAAGAAAAGGTGAACATCCGGTTCACAGAAGGATACGGATGCATCTATTAGTTTGCAGGGTCGCCAGTTTGCCTTCACAAATGTAGGCCTTTAAATTAGGAGAAGTCACATTGAAACAAAAGAGGAAACACGAGTTTTTCCTCTATCTCCGCATTCTGAAGGAATCGTCTTACCTTGCCGATTTCATACCAAACGTGGTCATATAGTAATTAGTTGAAAGAAAGTTTTAGGTACAATTTAAGAATTTAACGCTAAGAAGCAGTCCCCAATACAAGGATACTTCTGATTGGTGAGCTTTTTAAGTGACTTCTGTAAGCGTTGGAAATATTTCTGAGGCGAAAAGTGTGTGTAAACCTCTAGTATTTTTAAATATTAATTTTCGCAGTTCTTATCCTTTTACAAAGTCATTTTTGTTATACATGAAAAATAACTTTTATATACTAACTAATGAATAATTCATTTTTTCTTCTTGTTTTAGGTACTGCATTCATAGGTAAGCTTCCGTGAATTTTTTAAAAAGGACTTTCGTCCTTATTCTGTTGGGAGTATTTAGATAGGCAGTTGAAGATATTAGATTTCTGATGTGGGTTTAATGGGCTGTAGGTCCTATTCAATATTTTTTATCCTTGTTTAAAGTTTGAGGTTTTTAAGTTTAATGAATTATGATTTTGATTCTGATTAGAATTAAGAACATTATAACATTTATTAACAAGATAATAGAAGGTAAAGAATATTAACGTGCTCCGTTGCATGTTATTATTCCTTATGTTATTTGAGTTTTTAGGAAATACTTTCCTTACTTTAAGGATAACGTTCAGGAACTTCTTTCGCTGTGAGTGATCGGAATTTTTTGGGAATGGTCTGCTTCAGGGACTGTTCTCCCAATTCTGCTGTGATATTAATAAGGAAATTTCAGATTTTAATTAGAAATCGTTGTTTCCGAACTCTAATGGAGATCATTTTTTGGTACATTCAAGCTAAATAAATGAGATTCACCTTTCTTGGCCGATTTCAAACTCTTCTAGCAGATTTACCGCAAGTGACTTCCCTTAGTACGGCAAGTACTGTTCAAATACTGGTAATTAATAATTATGAAATACCCAACAGAGTTTATCACTCGTAATATTTGTATTTCTAAATTAATTTCCTTTACGAACCTTGAAACTGTCTTTCGAACTTTCAGAATCCACGGAGCTGGCAGGTCTTCCAGAGCCCAATTTCCAAAATACCAAACCGGGAACCAAACAAAAACCTAATGCATCAGGCGTTAATGGTCCTTTAGCCGGTCTAAGTCCTGATGTAGCGGGTGGGCAAAGTCCTGTTAATGAAGGTCCTGTCAGTGACGTAAATGCAGGAGACGGTCCAGATATTGTAGAGGCACCCGATAAACCTACCACCAAAGCAGCAATGAACAAAAAAGGTTCGTTGCGAAACCAGATGCGCGCGTTTTTGGTTGGTGAGGACGGAGAAGCAGTTGAGGATATAGAATCATTCTATGCTTATGAAGGAAGAGGACCAAGGATAAAAGGAGGGCGAGGTTCTGTTCAAACTGTTGGACATCGGGCTTCTCCAGTTCTAGATGAACTTCCAGGAGAAGCTGAAAATTTTGAAGAGGATTACCAACCACCGAGGTCTATCCATCGAGCGCCTGATGATCCTCATCACAGTCGTTATCAAAGTCATCCGTCTGGCAGTAGAGAGGGTAATCATCGTCAGTTGCGTCCGAAAAAGCCTCATCGAGATGATCTTCGTCGGAAACAGCAGTCAGATGATGAAAACGAGAAGGTGGTAGACGAAGAAGGTGAGGAGTTTGAATACGCGGATGAATATGATGATGACATTGAAGACATTCCTGACGATATTTTGGATCGTGCCGGTGGAGGTGTGGATGCATCTAGAAATTTGGAAGATGAGCCTTCTTCCATAAAGCCAAGATCTACCGATGGTGGAGAGAGATTTGTTGATGTTCATGAAACCTTTGACGTTGTTAATGCTAAGGAAATTTTCGGCAAAACGACTTACGGGACTTCTGAAAGTAGAGAAGTAGTTGATGATCAAATTTATGAGAAAAAAGGGCACGCTTTGGATGGAGACGTTGATGATAAGCAAATGTCTAATGAAGGGAATGCTGCTGGAACTGAAACTATTCAGGAAATTAAAGAAACGACTGCTGTTATAGCAGAATTAACTTCTGAAGGGCAAAACGTTACGATTCTAAATGATAAAGTTGCTTCCAAAGATAAGATAGAAGATAGCAACTATATGCCTGCTGAACTACCAACTATCACTGACAATCAGCAAAAACTCACCACAACTTTAAACAATGCATCTGATGCTAACAACGCTACGGATTCTGAATCACCTGAACAAACTTCTCCAATCGTTACTTCTGACACCTCTCTTTCAGAAAATTCCACAACGGACCTGCAACCTGAAGAAACAACATCCAAGAAAGGTAATCAATCTAAATCATTTTTTGAAGTTCTGTTAAACTTCGTAAATCAAAATTCCTACGATTGGCAGTTTTATCTTTTCTGGCTATGTTATTGGATTTCTACTTAATAATGATTAAACATGTTTTTAGATCGAGGCTTTTTTTGACTATTTATACATTAAATAGTGCTGTGAATTAATTATAGTGTTCTTAGGGACAAAATTTCTGCTTTGCATGGTATGCATAAAATGGTATGTATTAATGTGACAGCCCCATACCCAATGCACTCTGCTCAATACGGTAATATTCAGCAAGTTATGACTTTCATTTAAAGTACGGTAGTACAAATATCCTGTAATGTAGAGCATTGCAAGTATGCTGAATAACTAAAAGTGTTGCCCCTTACTTAAAAGCTCTTTTTCTTTTAAATTGATAATTTTCTTCCATTTTTAACATACGTAGAGTAGTTAATTAAAGTAGAACATTTTTTCAGAAACTGTCTAATTATCCGCATTTTCGACTATCCAAATGGCATTCTGTTCCCGTTTAATTGAAGTTCCTTTTGTAATTGCAAATAGAAACCAGTTCTTTAAAGTTTAAATACAAAGATGCTCTTCTTTTTTTTGCAGCCTTGCGGGCGAGGTCGAAAGTGTCTCGTCGATCTAAGAAGAAAAACGAACAAAAAGAAACGCATAAAATAAAGAAGAGGCAAGCAAACTTAGAAAGTAAGTATGTCTGAAAGTTTTCTTTGTATTGCATACATAATATTTTGTTCAAAAACTTGGAATCGTCATTTGCTTTGTGATTAGTCAATAATGGTCACTATATTCATGGTGCCAGTGGTGGAAATAGTGCAATGAGGTTTGTTTTATCGGTATTGTTTGAAATATTGCCACTGACT
Source organism: Uloborus plumipes (assembly GCA_038373865.1). Taxonomy (NCBI): domain Eukaryota; kingdom Metazoa; phylum Arthropoda; class Arachnida; order Araneae; family Uloboridae; genus Uloborus; species Uloborus plumipes. Next base: position 13,576 of record JAXGGA010016800.1, on the reverse strand, counting down.
GACTTTAATAGACATAAAAAAAAAAACAATTTGAAAAAATGGAATAAAAATTTGACTACATTTAATTTTTGAAGTTAAATTTTGCAAAAAAAAAAGGCTAACTTTTTTGGAAGATGGAAATAAAAAAGTTAATGTTGTAAATTTAATGCCATGAATAAAAAGTGATCGACGAAAACACTCCAGAGTGGCTTATTGTTAGTGTGTTGCTCTTGCGATCCATGTACTGCAGCAGCAACAACTGGTTTGAGCCTTGTTGCCCATCATCACGCCCATCATATCGTCCGCCCACGTTTGGTATGGAATTGGTTTGTGCCCAGTTAAGACGATTATATTCGAATGAAGGGGAGGTGAAAAAAAAATTAGAACTTAAGCAATTACACCCTCAGCTTTGTATTGACATCCCGAGACCGGTTTCGTCCTTTTTCTGGACTCCTCAGTCAGGAATAGCCAATAGCTGAGCTGAAGGCAAAGATTATAAATTCTTTTTTATCTACCAGTTTGTTGACAATCTTAGCTACAATAAGAGGATATCTTTGCCTTCAGCTCAGCTATTGGCAAAGCATTTTTTAACATAGGGACTAGGCGACACTAATGTCGTCTAGTGAAGAAAATTTGTCGCCTAGAAAATGCAAAACGCCTAACTGGGCGACATTGTAAAATCCAACATTTGGTCTCTCCTAGTTTTCGTAAACGGAGTTCTTTCTTTCTCTTTTTTCCTCCTTCCTAAAAGCCTCCACCGCTTCTCCTACAGCCTCCAACAACATGAAACTTCAAGAGACCGGGTTAGTATTTGCTCTATTCGTGATTATCTATAGTGGTTCTTTTTTATATATAGTACAGTGTTTTATTAATTTATTTATATGTTTCCCAATTCTTTGCAGTTTTTTTTTTGTATTTTTTTCAAAAAACTACAAGAAAAAAGTAACACATGTATATTCCTTAAACTTATCCCGCCAGAAAAGAAAAAAAAGTTTTTTTTTTTGTTATATCTTTTTAGATTGAATATAATTTTACAAATATTGAGTAAAATTTTCCTTTTTTTTTTTTTTTTTAAATATTATTTGAAATATTAAAAACAAATTTTTTTTTTTTTTTTTTTTTTGTAAATTTAAACTAATTTTGAGTTTTTCCTCCCCCCCGACACATTTAATGACAGACAACCGCCCCGTGTCGCCCAGTGAAAAATCCTTAAAAAATGCTCTGGCTATTGGCTATTCCTGACTGATGTCAATACCGAGCTGTGGGTGTAATTGCTTAAATTCTGCCACAGTCCTCGGTTTTGGGCGGTAAATCATTGCATATTAGATCTTGTTTCGTTCATTTTAATGTGACTCTGTTTAAAACTAAGAGGCTGACTCACATCTAAAGGGCAAACTGGCATTCCTCTGCAAATTAATAGAAGTATGCTTCCGCTTATAAGCTGTTACCGCATTCTTTTGGTCGGTAGTCAAACAGCATGTAGTAATTAAAAGAAAAACTTAAAAGTTGTAATTTTGGTTGTTTTGGTTAATTAATACGTTTAAAATGAATTAGTGCACATTTTTCCTGAAGCAACTTTTTTAGGATATATTGAGGGGAACTAATATTACCACAAGTAAGTTACCAACTACTCGTAAATAAATAAACTTCATTTACAGGGATGGGTTCTGAAGTGTTCGGACTACTTTCTCTACTTCAAAGGAAAAGTTTGAGGCATGTCAGAGTTGTTAGTCTGACTTTTTATAGCAAATTTATGTACTAAATTGGAGCATTTTATAACCCATTCTGTTTTAATAAAAGCAAATAGACACTTATAATTTCTTACTCTTTGCAATTGTAAAAAGAACGCATTTTTTTACTATTCAATGTACTATAACAAACACGCTCTGTATCTTTATTTTATTTTTACAGTAGGAGCCCAGTCAATGTTCTCCCAAGTAGCATCAACTCATCGGATTTTGCTCGGCCGATCAACAAACTCCTCGTAAACTGATCCTGTAACGCACGATGACATCGTTCCGATCAGTATCCGAGCACGGTTTTCGATGAGCTACTTTTCATCGGAAAGCGATATCCTTCCGATCAACTTTCCCGATGAAAATAAGATGAGCTATATTCCATCGGAAAACGATATCCTTCCGATCAAGTTTCCCGATGAAATTCCTCGGCACGAGACTGTTCTGCTCGTAAATTGCTCCAAATCTCATCGTATTCTCATCGGATTTTGCTGCTCGGATTCTGCTCGGCCGATGAGACATATTGGATCATCGGCCGATGAGAATTTCATCGGGTTTCGATGAATAGCCGATCATCGGCCGATGAGATGGTGCTACTAGGGCTAGTACTTCATTAAACCCATGAGATTTGATTAAAATGAAGTATGAATTGTATTGAATGTTTAAACTCGGCATAAATATTAAACCAGGATAAGCTTGTTTTACGAAACACTCCTAAATGTTCTATGTCTTTGACTTAATATGAATAATTCTATACCATCTATTTATTTATTATTATATTTCAGTGGTCAAAATTCCGTACGAGTATATGAAAGGAAACAGTAAGTTGAATTTTGTGTTTTTTAAACCTTTCAAGTGAATAGCCTCAGAAAAAGAGCATGAAAATTGCAGTACATGCTTTGGGCTTACTCGTTTAAACGTCCTCCTTAATATTATTCCTGATAACTGTACATATTTTCTTCTCTTTTAGCGATTCGACTTCCTTCCGGACACATGTATGGAACAGGTAAGGGTTTGATGATCTATATATATAAAATGGATGGATGTATTATATGTGTATGTGTGCTTCTTATAGAAATCCAGTTTTCGTCGGATTTTCATCAAACTTTGGCACAAAGGTTCCTTGATGCACTAGAATTCACATAGGTCGAGCTCAAAATTCAAATTTGTTGTCTCAAAATAGCCATTTTCTTTCCGTTTTGAATAAGAGGATAAGAGATAAGCCTTTAAGCATACCAATTTATAAAATTTAACACATTTAACTATGAGTGTTTTCCAACAGAGGTGAGGATTAACTATTAATTTTCAATTTAAGGCTCACCTATTTCATTTTAGCATGAAATAAGTTAAACATAATGCAATACCGGGTAACGCCGGGAAATAAGCTAGTATTACAATAAATATATCTTGACAGTTGATTAAGTTTTAAGTCGAGAGCAAAGTTCCAAATCATAGTCAAGCTTTTATTGAATAATTTTTCTAAGATATATACTGTGCAGCAGCTCCTACGGAGCCTATAGTACCATTTCGTACCCCGAAACAGAGGAGAGTTTCTTCTACCATTTGTACTATAGTCTGTGTAGCGAGAATCATCGCGTCAAGGCCAAACCACTTTACCACTCTCCACGCTTCTCCCCTTCTGATTGCCATGGTTATGGAAATGCAACAAAAACCTCAACCATAGTTTCCTGTAATAGGGAAATATTCGATTTTTCAATGGTATTTTTATATGATCAGACATGTAATTTTTCAGCATTTTTACTGAATTCAGTACTTTTTGAAAAAGCAAAATACTGAGTGCAGAACAAAAAGAATGGGCGTCACAAGTTAAATTTAACATCTACCAATTCATTTCATGCATTTAATTAAAATAGTTGGCTATATAGAACCAAAAGCCCGTGTTTGAACTTGCAGATGTAGTATAATGTATCAACAATTTTGTATTTGCTCACACAGCGACGTAATGTCAGTACTTTTCGTTCTATTTGGGTCACATGTCTGCATGATAGAATTAAATGCATGAGCAACACACACACACACACACACACAAACACACATCATCTGTGAAAGGATTTTTGTGACAGCGCAAGCAAATTCTAAAAATAATTTCTCAAAATCTAAAAATAATCTAAAAATAATTTTCTCTTTCTAAAAATAATTTTTAAAACTCTAGCGACGATGACGTCGTTTATCGGATTGGCTTTTTCGCTCTTCGATTGCAAGTGCCAATGAAGCGAATTTTCCCCCTATTCGCAACGCTTTTGATCAGGGCCGCCGTACCGGGTAAAAGTCGCCAAGTAATGCCTTTCTAAAAATTTGAATATGGTTTTCGCCGCGAAAAGTTTAAAACCATGATCGCTGACAACCGTGGCAGGTTATCTTATTGCCCTTCGACGAATTCACTCTCCATAGTGAAGTAAGACTTAAACTATTGTCGTTTTTTTTTTTTTTTTTCTCTCAGAAGCCATCAGCTTCAACATACATGAGGACTGCGTACTATCAACGCCTCCTAAATACTAAAGGCCAAGAACATTTGCTTCGCTACCGTTGAGATGGGTTCCACTTTAAACGCCACCTTGCGGCAATCCGATAATGTCGTTATTTTTCGATTGGTAAATTTCTAAATTTAAATTCAGAAATGAACCAATCGTTAATTTTTTGTAAGAACTCCGGCAGATGGCAGTGTATCGTGAACCAAGGGCATTTTGCAGCTATTGGCGATGGATCCAAACAATATTCGAATTAAATTTTTTGATTGGTTGATTTTTAAATTTAAATTTAGGCAGGGATTCAAGTGAAACAGCACTGCGATCGCTTTGAATTGCAATCTCTACTGGAAGTGAATTACATTATCATCAACTTAACTTGGCATGACGTCACTACGGGTGGAGCCAATAAGAGCTCACAAGCACTCAGCTATCTCCTCTTATTCGCCAAGTAGGCTGTGACATTTTATCTAGCTCGTTTTTCATAGGCAAACGTCACGCTGACGTCACGATGTTTTTATCAAGAAACGTTCTAATGTAATTCATTTCCAGTAGCGATTGTAATTTACAATCGCCTGTTTCACTTGAATCCCTGCCTTAGAAATGAACCAATCATTAATTTCTCTTTCTCGAAGAACTCTGCTAGATGGCAGTGTATCTTGAACTAAGGATGAAATTTTGCTCTGTGCTAAAAACCAGAAAGTTACAGGCATTTAGTATTTAGGAGGCCTTGGTACTATGCGCTTTGCCTCCTTACAAACACAGGATAGATTTACGGTACAGAGAGGAAGAAATAACATCCATGGGCAAGGCGGGATTCGAACCCGCGACCATTTGCTTACGAGGAGAGTACTCTACCTCTAGGCCCCCCAACTATTCTCGGTTACTTTAAGGCAGGGATTCATGTGAAACAGGCAATCGCAAATTACAATCGCGACTGGAAATAAATTACATTAGAACGTTTCTGGATAAAAACATCGTGACGTCAGCGTGACGTTTGCCTATGAAAAACGAGCTAGATAAAACGTCACAGCCTACTTGGCGAATAAGAGGAGAGCGCTGAGTGCTTGTGAGCTCTTATTGGCTCCACCCGTAGTGACGTCATGCCAAGTTAAGTTGATGATAATGTAATTCACTTCCAGTAGCGATTGCAATTCGAAGCGATCGCAGTGCTGTTTCACTTGAATCCCTGCCTATAACAGGCGATCAAGTTTAGAAACTTGCCTCGTCTCCATGGAAACCGTACGAAAAAAACAGCTCCACTTTTTTATATGCACCGCTAATGAGGCGTTTCATTTATTTAATGTTCATCGAACGAGGTTTACACTTTATTTATATTCTCATGTCTCAGTTATTTCTCAGCGTTTTCCAACAAATCTAGTCATACATCCCAAGTAGCACACTTCGTTTTTTAAAGGTTGTAAAATGGTTAACCTTGTGACAACCGATTAAAAACGTTTATAAAACGTTTAAACGTTTTTTGTGCTACCTGGGTTAGTGCAGCAAAAATTTATACGGGAAAGTTGTGCTTTATTCTCGTTGATTTTTCAATAGAATCATAGTTTACGCACAAAGCCACTTTAACCGTTTGCATTTAACCAGTGTTGCAAAAGTAAAGTGGGGAAAAAGTTCATTTCTGCGTAACTATGACAAATATCGGGGGGAAAGTGCGGTGAGTGGAAAATTTATTTTACTTTGAGCCGCTTCATCTCGTTACACAGTTCATAGTTGATAATGAAAGGAAAACAAATCGCAATGAAAATCTCGAACAGCTGCAACACAAGTTCGTGTGTAAGAAGTTGACAGAATCAGCCGTACGGCGTCACTGGTTTCGCTTCTCGAGAAACACTTTTTTGAGTATGGGGCTTTTAAAAATTTACCAAATAAAAATTATTACGTTTTGAAATTAGGCGATGGTGAATTTTTGTGCTTTTTTTTAGTATCTTAACAATACCTAGTATAATACACTCCCGATTACCCACGGCACGGGTATCGTGGATAACGAAAATAGCGGATAATCCGAAAAAAGCATAAAATAAGGGGTAAAGAAAATAAAAAAGTCTTTTGCTTAAAAATAATTGCATCCCACTTAAAACGTGATCTATTCAAACAGTGACGATAGGTACAGCATAAAAAATTATTTGTATTTGATTTCTCAAGCATATAAAGTCTATAAAGAAGTGGTTCTTACGATAACGTCCAGGTAAAATAATTTATTGGATGAAGCACACCGCACTCTTAGGTAAGAAATGTTACGAAAAAACAAAATTTGAATTCGTGCTTTTTCGTAAAAATCAGTTGATTGTGTTTCTTTTCAGACACCCTCGCATATAATCGAGAGTCAAAGTAAGAATATTTATTAGGTTGACACTTAACTGTTGCAAGGAAGCAATGCAGGAAAGCAGCGTGGGAAAAGTTCAAACTGCCGTGACCACGACAACCAAAAAAAAAAAAAAAAAAAAAGAGAAAACGGTGGAGAGGGGGAAAGTGGTTTGGCTTAACCCATTAATGACTGACATTTTTTTCCAAAGATATTTTGTATACTGGTTACAAACAGTGTTTAATGGACAGGAAAAATAATAAAAAAATATTATGTAAAAAATAATTTTTTTATTAAGGAAAGAAAAATCGTCCCTTAAAAGTTACGATAGACCCCAGAGGGTACATACTTTTTTTACTAAAATTTTTTTCTGCCTACGATATAATATTTAAAAAGACATTTTATAAGAAGAAATAAAATCAGCAATTAACATAAACTGGGAAGCTGGGAATAACTTTGAAAACTTAGCTTTTTTTCTTGAGATTGTGAACGATGTCATTCTTGATAAAGATCATATTAAAACTGCTACAGAACACACTTTACAATGGTTATGTGCTGCAATCTGTTAATAACGAATTGAAACAATACCAAGGTACTAATTGAACACTATTATTTGGTTGAAATGTTCATTTTTGTTAGATTCAGACCCCTTTTTTGGACCGTCCGCAAGATACGCAAGGCATTAATAGGTTAAACATGCCGATTCCCGTTACATGGACTATAGTTATGTCCTAATTTTAATTTTAGCACTTTTACATTTTGATAATTTTTGCTTTGTTAAAAGAATTCAATTCGTAATGTAAATATACACTGTAAAAATGAATGTTTTTACAGTATAATACAGCTAATTTTGTAGAAATTGCTAATTTTACAGATTATGACCGTGCATTTTTACAGTTTTAAACTGGAACCTCTGCTACCAGCATTATACTGTTTTTACAGTATAATACAGCTAAATTTTACTGCAATAAGCTGTAAAACTGCCAACTTTACTGTAAGAAACTGTAAAATTTCTAGTTTTACATTTTATAACTGTGCATTTTGCAGTTTTAAATTGAACCTCGGCTGCCAGTATTATACTGTAAAATTAACAGTTAATTTTTTTCAGTGTACTCTTCAAACTGTTTTTTTCTTTTTCAGGTTTTGCTTTTATACCTTCCGACATATTCGATTTTCGTAAGTACTTGTGAACTCATTAATTATATTATCACTAGTATACTAGAATGCAATTTCTTGACAGTAAACGTCACTACGGGCGGAGCCAATAAGAGCCCACAAGCAGTCAGAGATCTCCTCTCATTCGCCAAGTAGGCTGTGACGTTTTATCTAGCTCGTTTTTCATAGGCTAACGTCACGCTGACGTCACGATGTTGTTGTCAAGAAAGGTTGCAGTATAGTATAGATAGTAATAAAATATAGTAATAAATAAGTAGTAAATAGTAATAAATTTCAAACATAAAAAATTATCTTTTATATTATGACTGTAAATATAGCATAAAAAAAAACCCATTCCGCCGTTTAAATGTCAAAAAATACTGGTTACTCTATAATTTGTTTTGATGTTGTAAGGTTTTGTTCAACTTCTTGTTTAATGGTATGAATACCACATTGTATTAGCCAATTATTTTGAACGCTACAATGAAAACTGTGTGCATTAACTAATGCTTTTAAATCTCTATTTTTCAAGAATAAATAAAGCTGATTTGTTAAGCGTTATGCAGAATTCTTTCACTGTCAAATCGCTTACATCAGCTTTTCCCAATCTGTGCTACGCGAAAAAGTAATCAGTAATTACGGACATGAAAAATAAATCAATTAAATAACATCACAGATGTTTTTGTTCCTATAATTCATAAAAATTATCAAATTTCGGCAATCAATATCGCTTAATTTTTAGAGTTCACTTTGAAATTTTGCTTTTCTCTCAGTAAATTTCAAGATTATATTTTTTGAAACAAGCACAAGAATTGCATAAATATATTTTATAGAAATACTTGAACATGATAATAGAATAAATTAATTTGTTTTCTTTAGTTTTTTACAACCATTTAATAGTGAGAAAATATGACACAATATTATATTAATAAGAAACTTCGAACAAGCACACGTAAATAAAATATATAATATGTTACAGTGACTATAATTTTTGCTTGTTTATAATTCAGCATGACGTTTACGCGTGTGCCAATGGAATTTCATTCCACGTGATATGCAAACATGGTCGCACAATAAAATGTGGAATGCAAATAAACACACTCGCAATAAAAAAAAAATCTGGTATGGACCCCACGCTACTTCCTTTCACATGTAAATTTCTTAGTAGTTGCCTTAAATGTTAAAAAAAAGTGCTTGGAGTGAGCAAGGTAATAATTCAAATATTTACTACCCTAATCTGCCACGAAACAATGCAAAAACTATTTTACAATGGTTAGTTTTCTAAATAATGCTGATTTTAATATAATTCAGTGAATTTTTCGCAAAATATCGCCACAGCGCCAAGTTGAACCCAAATTCAAAAAATAATTTTTTCGCCAAATTTTTCGCCAACTTGGCGATATGTCGCTAAGTTGGCGTCAAACACTTGGCGACCAAAAGCTTGGCAACATACCGCCAAGTGGTCGCGCCAATTCATATCACTTGAGTCTGCATTGAAATTAACACTGATGTACCCCAAAAAAGAGGTAAAACACCCCCTTGGGAACATTCGAATGCAACCACAAGGGGAGGTGCACAACGAGACCATCCTCAGAGCCTACATACCAAGCTAGAAGCTTCTACGGCATATAGTTTTTGAGTTATGCGAGACACATACATACGCACATACATCCGCACATACGTACATACAGACGTCACGAGAAAACCCGTCGTAATTAACTCGGGGGTGATTGAAAAGGATTTTTTGGCTGCTTATATGTTGGTAGGTACATATGCATGTGCTGACAGGTAGAAAAAACTACTGAACATTTATTTGGGGGTGAGCAAAATCAAAATTTAGACTCAAATTTGAGTGATTTTTTTTTCGCGATCACAATACTTCCTTTACTACGTAAAAGGAAGTAAAAATTTCACGAAACACAATCATTTTTACGATGTGGTACAATTTAGCATGATATACAAAAATGTGGTACGCAAACTAAAAAAGGTCGGGAAACACTGGTTTGCATTTTTCCCTTTTTATATTAAAAAAACAAAACAAAAACATCTTTACAGTGGATTTTTCCTACTTTCTTTTCAGAATTCAGCGAGCCAGATTCAGCAGGTGGAGCCCCAAAAGTTACAGTCTCCAAGAAACAGCGTCGAAGAAGAGATGTTGTTGTGAAACAAAGTTCAGGAGCCGGAAATGACAAGGATGTTACTTCTCACGAACATCCGTTGGAGGACTTGAAAGTGAATTCAAGTGACTCCGAAAACGAAACCGCTGGAGAGACGTTGTTGAACGTACTGAATAACATGAGAAGTGAAAGCCTCCAAGAAATTGAAAAGCTGATGCTCGATGCAAGAGTAGAAATTCCAGACGGCAGTGAGTTTGTGAGTCAACTTGCCGGAAGAGATTTCACAAAATTGATGAGTCATGTTGGTGAAGAGTTAAAGAAGGACGCAGATAATATGTTGAAGACAATGTATGATGCTAAAAAGAAAGAATCAAATGCTTTTCTGAATCCTATATTTGGAGGGAGTACAGATATTTTAAAGGCAGGTACGAAAGCAAGTTCCAATCGTAGTGGATCTTTTGAGAACGAATGGGACATAAAACAGAAGACATTAAACAATATCTCTGACACCACAACTTCTTGGATAAGCAGTTTGAATTCAAAGCTGGACGATGGTGCAAAAGATGTTGCGGAATTGAACAGTCCTGTTCAACTGGTTTCAAAAGATGGAATGATTCCTGCACAGGATCTGCAAGAAGCATCTCTGCTCGAATGCGAGATACCAGAGAAAAGTATGTTTTCGCTCAATTCCTCCTAAATTCTTTTTTAATCAGTACTTTACTTCATTTTTACAATTTTATTACATGTTTTTAGTTCGCAGAATTAGCATTGGAAAGTGATAGCTTTCCCATAATGAATTCCTCCCAACTTAAATGCAAGGTGGCATTTTTTTTTGTTTTAATATACTTACTATGACATGATGTATCTATATGCAGAAAAAACAAAATGATTCATCATTGGTTCATTTTATTATCTCCTCAAAGCATGGAAAATGTACGATTTAATTTCTAGTTTTAATGCGATGCTATTTTATTTGTGTAAATGCCATTTTAAGTTATTTTGAGCATATTATGAGAGAACAATATTTTATGCAAAATAACTAAATATTTTAAAGCATTGTCTTTCATTTGAACTACATCGTTCTGTTACATTTGAATATCTGCTTGACTACTACAAATTTTTATTTCTTCGTACTAAATCGCCCATCAAAGAAAGAAAGAAAAAGGGTATACTTTTTCATTTTTAATTTACTGCTTACTAAAAGTATGTATATTTTTATAGATGGATGGATGTTTGAAATGCTGAGAAAGCTGCTCCTTACCACTTGTTTGTCGGATGGTTTTAACAAGCAAGGAAACAAGTAAGCAATTTTTCGAATAAATTTTCGTGGGAGGGCACTTTTATTATCAGTTTTTTTATAAATGTATTGCATTTATACCCTTTTTGTTTCATTCATGATCATTTCCCATGGTTTCTCGATGTATCGTGAACGAACCTTCGCCTTGATGTCAAATATCATTATCTAAGAAAATACTGACTTCCAGTATTGTACTGTAAATGCTTAAAGAATTTCTATCAAAGTTACATGTTTTAGATAATGTTCTATGTATTTTAACCTTTAACATTCGATTATCGGCACAGCCCCTACACAAACTGTAGCTCGTTAATTAAGTAAAAGAAAATACGTACAGTATGACCTTGCTTACTCAAGTTGATACCGTCTTAACTTCGGAAAGACTTGCTTTATTCATATTTATTCACAAAAGAGGTGTCTAGATACAGCAAAGCGGCAATGTGCTACTGAGTAAAACTGCCAACGGCGTCACCTGGAGGAAAACTAAGGAGTTAAAATATCTATCTCGAAAACAAAGCAAGAAAAAGTGATTTCCAAAGTTGCGGAGCACCATTCACTTTGAACGAAAATACACCTTGTGAACATCATGGCAAAGAATAGAACGGTTAAAACTTTTTTTTTTTGTATTGTAATTTTCTACGTTGTGACTTGAGAAAATGATTTGAGAAAGAAAGAAAAAAAAAAAAAAAAAAAACCCAGCAAGCTATAGAATTACACTTTTATTTGACATTGCGGTGTCATGTTTCGTCTGAAGGATAACAGTTTAAGTTTCGTGACATCACAGAAACGTGAATCCGGGACGTTTTCGGGAAACAGCGAAAACGCAAATTCCAGTCTTAACCCTTCTATCCCTTGCATTAATTTCAACAGAGTACTTATTCATACTAACTCGATGATGATTTACAGCTTTATGAATCACTCCCACCCCCCTATCTCGAACCATTTTTGATAAGATTGCTTACTTTTCAGATTTAAACCAGGTGGCGTTGTATGTTGTAAGTGGTTTTATTCAGTAGCGCATAATCTTCTTTTTTAGCACCTCCTAGTGCGGCTGTATTCATAATATCACTGTTATGAATACAGCCGCAGTCGTTCCAAAGTTTTTTTTTTCTTAATGGGGTTGCGTTTAGCTTCTTGCCATAAGTTAAGAAAGTGGGGAAGGATTTTAATGGGCACATTTTGTGGATTTGAAAGGGCTAAAAAGGGAAGCATAATTCAGTATTTCAGTGTCCGAACCAAGATTTAGACTACGTGCTATTCAACTGCATCAAACCATTCATTTCAAGAGGGATAGTTTCAAGAGGGAAAGTAGAAGGGGTGTAGGAATGTTTGGGACTAGAGGGTAATGTGGATTTTAGAATTATACTAGTGTAAGGATTTCGAGATCGTAAAAAGGTATTATCATTATATATTACTAGGTGACCCGTGCGGAATTCCGCAAAAAAAAAAAAAAAAAAAAAACTCTAAACTTAAAATTGTGTTATTCAGGTTCAAAGATTTCAGTCCTCGATTGGATGTGTTAGATTTGGTGTCTTAGTTTCGCTCCCAAGCTAAGGCGGTTTATTTTAAAACATTGGTTGTCGTGGTATACAACAGAGGATACCTTTCTGCCCCCATTACGATAAATAAACCAAAAACATCAAATTTTTGACATTGGTTGTTCTTGCACCAAGGTACAGAATTGAACACATCAGTATACAGAATTGTTATTGTAAAATCTTGTACGTTTGCACAACAACGCCATCAACTGCCGTCGTTCTGACAACTTTTCAAAGAGATCAAAAACACGTTCACTTTTACAACTCCTACAAAAGTGATACCCTATATTAAAATCAAATACCCAAGGCTACTACTAAACTAAATACTAATGTTATCGCAAAACTACCATAGTATTTTGAAACAATAAAAGTTACAATTAAGGTTTACCGAGCTAAGCCTCCGCTTGAAATGTCGCATTTAAAATTGATTTGAGCAACAATGTAACGATTTTGACAGTTGAGCAAAAAATTTAACTTTTTCAAACTTCAATCGCTTATAAGTCGCTTAAACGTGGATTTTCGAGATTCTCGTTACGCGGCGCTAGCGGAGAAACGTTCTAAAGAACGCATTTTTTTAAATCTTTCGAATGAAATCAAAATGGAGACGATACGACAATTATTTCGCTAGATAGAGTCAATTTTGTGCCCAAAAATTGAAGTTCGAATAAAAAACGAACCGACACTTTTTAGAGGGTGTGTCTAATTTTCGTCAATAGCCCGCGGGATAAGCTTCAAAATCATAAATTTTCTTGCAATTCGATAAAGAAATGAGCGAGTTTCGACCGGGTATAGGATTCGGCTTAGAGAAATAATATATGGAGATGAAGGTTAGTTATGAAGGTGGAATAGTAATACAAGCAAAATAAACAAAACACATCATAGCAGTTTTATTCTTCTTATACTACATTAATACGTAACAAAAGACACTTAATATTAAATATGTCAGCAATA
>JAXGGA010016799.1:0-25849 GCA_038373865.1 Uloborus plumipes | reverse complement strand
CAATAACAAATAATTGTGTTCTAATAGTATTAAAAAACGTATTAAGCAGGGCCCGATTAAGATATCACGGGGCCATAGGCAAAACACATTTTTGGGGGCCCCTGCACTGAGGCTTCACAATTATAAACTTAGGATACAACAAACTTAGGCATTGACTATAACAATTTTAGCCATTTGGGGGCCCCTAAGTTGTGGGGGCCCTAGGCCGCGGCCTAGTTGCCCTATTCAGTAATCAGGCCCTGGTATTAAGTGTAAATGGTATAAATGCATAACATGTTGACATGAGCTGAAAATGCGGCAGATGTTACGCGCAGTCATGGTGCTGAGTTTGAACATCATTTCGCATTTATTTTATTAGTTTTTTGTTGGTTCTTCAAAATTTTTTCAACCTTGAACTGCTGCCCATTTTACACAGAAAACGTTTTTTGATGGTCTTAATCGACCTTACCATTAACGTTGAGAAATTCTTTTTTCCACTGTTGCTAACCTTTTAGGCCCGTCATTTCAAATTTTTCCAGGGAGGTCAAAAGATGCAAATACAATGCCAATCGGTCATCAATTTCATCGGTAACGAAAAAAAGCACGGTCTTTATACACTGGTGGGAAAAAAATCCCAACACCAAGAAAGACTTGTGTTAGATAAACGAAATTTGGTAGGCGTGTTTATACAACTGAAAGATGACATCGATTGAAATTTTGAGCTCCGCGCATAAGTGTGGCGCAGCTGGCGTCACTCAGAACATGCAAATAAGGCTTGTTTTAAAAGCGTGTTGTGAAGCTCGTGAGTATTATTTTTCCGTGAAAGTTGACGAATTGCGTTCATGTTAGCCAGAAATGCCTTTAAGAAGACGAAGAAGCCATTATCAACAGCTCACCAAGTTTAAACGAGGTCGTACAATTTGACTACGAGAAGGTGGATTTTCATTTCGTGATATTGCAGAAAGACATGGGGGGAAATGTTTCCACCATACATGATTATTGGAAGCTATGGGCATCTGCGGCTGTCATTCGAGCTGCAGTTGGTACCATCGTAACCCAAGGAACGGTAAGAAACTGTTTACTTCAAAGACAGCTCCAAGCCTGGCAGCCTGTAGCCGGTATTCCATTGACTGCAAACCATTACTGTTTCTGACGGCAGTGGTGCCAAGACAGAGCTCACTGGAGGTCGGAGTGGAGATTTGTTGTAATTTTGATGAAAACACATTCTGCCTTAATGCCAGTGGTGGCTGTATATTGGTCAGATGGAGGCCAGGGGACTGCTTGCATCCAAGCGGTCTACGGCCTAGACACACGGGACCCACACCTGGAGTCATGGTCTCTAGAGCAATTTCCTGCGACAGCAGAGGCACTCTTGTGGTTATCCCAAACTCACTGATTGAAAATTTGTCGTCAGTCTGGTAATTTAACCAGTAGTACAGCCTTTCACAAGTAGCATTCAAGGGGAAATTTTCCAACAGGATAACGCTCGCCCTCACATCGCTGCTGTAACGCAATGTGCTCTACAGAGTGCTGACATGTTACCATGACCTGCAAAATCACCAGGTCAGTCTCCAATTGATAACGTATGGGATTATTGGACGGAACCTCGAGCATCATCCACAGTCAGCAATGACGATCTTAGTTTTGACAAAACAAGTGCAACAAGCATAGCACTCCATACCACAAACTGACATTCGGCAACTGTATGACAAAATACATGCACGCTTGCAGACTTGCCTTCAAAATTCTGGAGGTTACACCCTCTATTAAATTAACATAATTACACATTTGCACAGCATTTTCTTGAGCTAAAATTAACCAGTGATCTTGTACATTTAATCAATTAAACATATTAACTAGACAATTGCATTATCCAAATTTCATTACTCTCCCTACAAGCAAAACTTCTTGCAACAATCATGACGGATCTTGATATCGTATTGACGGCGTCAAGATTGCGTATTTAATCTTGCATAAAGATTGCACAAAGATTGTTTAACCAAGATTTTTATTCCAATCTTTATGCAATCTTACATACATCTTGGCTTTTCAATATTGATTTCGTCTTGCAATATCAGGATTGCATCCATCTCGTCAGCGTCAAGAATGAAAAGAATGTTCTTGATATCTCATTGTCGCCGTCAAGATCATTAGCGCGCCCAATAGGAGAGAAGCGCATGCGCGGAGGTTTGCACCGCCAGGTTTTTTTTTTCCGCCAGTGTATGAATTGATTTCTCAAAGTCGGTGGGGGGGGGGGGGGGACAATTGAACCCCCTCTGACCCCCTAAATGATGGTCCTGTAACCTTTCCCATGATGTAACAAACAGTTCGTTTAATTTTCGTCTCGCTAGTATTTCCTCAGTATACAGTGTCTGTGGTAGTATTAAAGAAATACGCTTTATTTAATGGTAATGGAACTCAACTACATCATGATGAATCTTCACAAGTTTTATACAATTTTACGATTTTGCAGAAAATGCTGATCAAAGTGATAATTAAAAGAAATATGAGAGTTTTCCTCGTTATTTGAAGAGGAACTAAAAGACTTAAAATCAAGAAAGTATTTTTAGAAGAAAAGAACTTTGTTCAAAATGAATGGTTTCTCAATTATTTTGAACGCTTTTAGGCTAAAACTGTTTAAAATACCAAATTTTTAAGGAGAAAGAAGATCTTTTAAGCTGCAACAATAAATTTGAAGGAAAGACTCCAGAGTGCAGGTATGCCTTTACAGAAGAGAAGAAACTTCATCAAGCACTTTTCTCTTGACCGTGACTGTTGTTACGTCACGCTTGTTTATGTTTTTGGTATTTACGCCGCTGGCGATTGTTACCGGTAGGCAAAATATTTAATCTTTCTAATTTTAAATTTTCGTCATTAAGAATTTTTTTATCTTCAAAATGAAAAGTGGAATGTTTGTTTTTTTTTTTTACTCCTTCCAACAACAGCTTACAAATTTGATTTAACTTTACTGCAATCCTAGTAAAGTCATTTAGTTGAAGTTGTATGGTTTGTGCGTTCAGTTTGAGGTTTTAATCTTTCACGTTTTGTGTATTTCCTCTGTTTTTTATTTCTTAATCAGCTTCTAACTATCCAAATTACCTTCGTAGCAATTTGTTAAGTTGCTGGTGGTAGCGTCGCGAACTTTAATTTGAGGGAGGAAATTCTAAATTAATCAAGTGATTAAGTACCAGTGGCGTAGCGAGAAGTTTTTTGTGGGGAGGCTTCTGAAATGTTTCGAAATGTCATTTCGCAACACATAATTTTAGGCCTTTGTATGAGTGTTCATGCGGATAATGTTGCTTCACGGAGGGTTATGACTCCCTATCTGCCCTTGGTTGCACCACTCAAAATACGGTCATACGTACATACATCGAATGAAAACAAGGGCGGATTCAGCTTGTGATTAAGGTGGTCATTTTCGAAAAGGGGATGGGGTCAAAGGGCAATTTTTGAGCAAAAACCCCTTTTGCCAAACAATTTGGCAATTGTGTTTGGCAATTTTTTTGCAATATTAGTGCCAAAAAATGCAGTTTCATGCTATATTTGGTAGCTTCAGGGGGAGTCATGACCCCCTCATTGCATGGTGCTTGAATGAGAAGATATATTAGGCGTCATGAAACATACAACTGAAATATTCTCCAAATTATTCGAATCATCACAAATTGCTGAATAAATTTTTTGGGCGAGTGGGGTAGGGGTGGGTCACAATGCAGGGTTGTTTGATTTCGTCCGGGGTGGAAAAAACCACCGGAAAAAACCTGGAAAAAACCGCCCCGGACAAAATAGCATTTTGTCCATTTCGTCCATTTTGTCCACTTTAAAGAAAATGACAGTTCTTGATTAAAAAATCCAAAATTTAAAAGTAAAGTTTTAAAATATTGATTTTTTTCAATGAGGTAATAGTTTTATTATCAAAATTAGCACACATAATTATGTATACAAACAAATATTTAATAAACAATAGATACTATAAGAATATAGTATCTGTATAAAATAAATGAATGTTAACGATAAGATTTAATGCTTATGAAAGCACACATTAGCAGTAAATAATTTTAAGATGTTTATTTGTTGTGAAAGAGTTTCATTGCCAATAATAAAAGTGTATATAAAATATAAAAGTAGAAATAAAAATTTAAAAGATTTGAGAAAGAAAATTTTGCCACGAAATGAAATATGTTCCTATAATAACATTAATATATCCATAAAACAATGCTGTGTACATAAATATTTTACAACGGGGCAACATTCATTAAATCCTCAAAAAATATAACGTAAAATGACCAAATGAATCAAAATTAAACCAATATTTCTTGTAGCATCTAATGTATTTTCAAATACAAATGATATACATTTATATGTGTATTTAATTCAAACAAAATTCAAATATAGAATTTATGAGAAAATATCATATAAAGTTTACTTTTTAAGCGATTGTATTGTGTTAATAAATATCTAAGGTAAAATCTAGGTAATAAATATCTAAGGTAAGGTTTAATTTCTTTTTAAAAATATATATTAAAGAAAAACTTTTTTTTACTACTTGTCTACTCTACAGTAATGTAATTACACTCAATAGTTTTTTCACTATGTTAAATTTTATTTCTTTCAAATAAAATTAGTTAAAAATCAATGGGTTAATTGCCATTTTTTTATTTATTTATTTATTTATTTTTTTTTTTTTTTTGTATGATACCATCATTCTATTTTAAAAAATGGGTAATGCAAGAGAGATATTAATTGTATATCATAACATTTTTATACATTAAAAAGTATGAAAAAAATTTGTTTTTTCTTTCATTTCTTCCATTTTGTCCATTTCATCCAATTTTGTCCATTTCGTCCATTTCTTCCGGCGTCCCGGACATTTTACAAAAAAGTGGACGAAATGACAACCCTGTCACAATGACATCTTGTCGGTTGATAGCTAGCTGTATTTAGTGAAGAGTTTATGTCAGATATGGCAACTCAGGGAAGGGAGGTGGACACAGCCCCCGCATTTATTTCCGTCATCAAAGATTGTTGATGAACGTTATCATTTCTTTTACAGCTAATATCCACAAAACTTTAAAAACAACAATAGCACAATCGAACTTGTTAATAATAAACCTTGATTTAACGAGAAAATCAGAATGATTTAGTTTGTACAATTTTAAGTCGATGGAAGTTCAACTCGTTTTTAATGAGCTAACCCTGCTTAAAACTGATCAATATTTTTGTGATACATGAAATTTAGTGAGACTTTCCCCTTCAGGTTTTCTTTACTTGGAAAATTTCTTTAGCATTCTAAAAATAACCAAAAAATAGTGATAAATTATAAATTCTGAGAACAAGTAAAGATGGCACTTTCTTTAAAATTTTGTCGAGTAGAGAAGCATTTGAAAATGCTATACCTTTTGTTAATGCTTTCTAAATATTGTTCTGAGTACTTTTTAGCTCATATTCAAGCTAATGCAAATGAAGAAAATAATAAAAGTGGTAATGATAATAACAAATATGAAGAAGCTTTAACATTCTCAGAGGTTTCAATGTTGAAAAAAGTTTAAAGTTGTTTTAAAGCTAAAGGAGCAAAATGACAAATGAGGATGTTTTCTGGGTCATTCTTCAAGGAGCATTGCAAGAAACAATAGGTCGGTAAATAGAGCAAAGGAGTTTATTATTAACTAGCGGTACCCGCACGGCTTTGCCCATGGTATAAACTTAAAAATTCATTTGTAAAAAATTGATATAGCAGAAAAAATACTCTATTTTAGTTATTATATAATTCAACTATAATTCTTTTAAAGAATGATATAAAAATTTGGCATGGACCCCACACTACTTCCTTTTACTTGTAAATTTCTTAGTAGATGCCTTAAGTGCTAAAATAGTGCTTGGAGTGAGCAAGATAACAATTCAAACATTTGCATCCCTAGTTTGCCACGAAACAATGCAAAAAAATGTTTTACAATGATTAATCTCCTAAATGTCGCCGATTTTAACATCATTCAGTCGATTTTTCGCAAATTATCGCCAATAGCGCCAAATTGAACCCAAATAAAAAAAATTTTTTTTTCTCCAAATTGGCGTCAAACACTTGGCGACTAAAAGCTTGGCGATATTTCGCCAAGTGGTCGTGCCAATTCATATCACTTTTGTCTGCATTGAAATTAACACTGATTTACCCCATAAAAGGGGTAAAAACTCCTTGGGGAAATTCGAATGCAACCCCAAGGGGAGGTGCACAAAAATAAGCCAAAAGAGAAAATAAGCACAATTTTGCTGCTCATAGAAGCCAACGGAAATCTTACCAAGGTTTAAAAGAAGAAGAAAGTTTTCTTTCCAAACTTCAAAAACAAAATAATAGAAATTTCGTGCTTTATTCTTCACCATGATAATAAAAACCGACAAACATCTACCAGCAAATGATAAATTAAAAGCCAAACTCGTTCACTCAAGCCATTTACTGCAATTTATATTGAAATAAAAAAAAAAAGGAAATAAAATATGTTTTGCCAGACAATAAATTTAGAATGGTTTACTATCATGTTTTCTTTTTTGACCTCATTTGGTTGAACAATGTTTCCCTCTTTTACACAACTCGTCAGATCACCAAAATATCTCTAAACTCACAAAAATGGAACGCTTCAGTTTTTTCCTTCTCTACCTATTTTAAAGAAAGGACTCGATTTCTCATTTGATTGACAGGTGCCATCTTATCAAGATTTTATTGTATTTCATTTGACTAATTTTAATAAGGCTTGGAGTTTGGATTGCTACAAAAATAAATACATTTTAAAAATTATTAAGGGAAAAAGAACGAAACAAATAAACGAAATAAAAACGTAATCATTGTAACAACATGAAAAGTTGATTTCTGTTGATAAAGTAATTCATTTCATCTCTCTTTTCAAACAAATTTTATTCTCGAGCTGAACCATTTTAGAATCGTTTGGCTTGCTTTGCTGCAGGTAAGCCTTGAATTTCCGGGATTCTAAGAACAATTATTACAGTTCTTCTAATGCTAGTAGAAACTTCAAACTGACATCATTTTGTGCAGAAAATTTCAAGCTTTCAAATGACATAAGACTTGAAAATGTGTAGGAAATATTTCTTCCCTATTTTATCGAATTTCTGCTAAGAATTTGAATAGAAAAAGAACAAAATGGAATTTTTCAAAAAATCGCTTCGAGGTGCAAAACTACATGCTACAAACTAATTTTGTGCCAAGTGGCATGAAAATCGCCCGAACGGTTTTGGCGCTACGCGCGTAACCGACAGACAAGCCGAAAGAAAGACAAACCTTCAGCTTTATTATTAGTAGAGATCAAAATAATAAACTTCTTTGGTGCTGTAGAAAATAAAACAAATTTGTAGGAATTTTTATAAATTTCTTTCAAATTTATTTTTGATGAGCTCTCAGTTTTGGCGAGCAAATATCCGCTGTCTCTCCTTGTCACACTTGTTATATAAGAAAGTTCAACTGTATTGCTTGTATTCCTATTTGTCCTTTGTTTTCAAAAATATTCAGTTATTTTTGCTATTTACTGTGCTTTAATTATACTTAAAGTTATATGTTGCAAACAAATTAGCTTTTATTTAATCAAATAAGCTAAGTGTTCTTAAAGATTTGTCTCTATTCAGGGCTCATTCTAGGGACATAGAGTAGTGAAATTCTCACGATGTTTTCAGAAAGAATGAAAGAAAAGAAGAGAAAATGCTTGCAGTTCCCACAAAAATTGCACTTAGCATTTTGGTCAACAAAATCCAATCATGGATTTTTCCCTAGGGTGAACCCCCTGCTAGGACAACTTTTGATTTCCATGAAATACACCATCAGCTTGTCCATGTCATCTTGATACTGTAGTTGTTTGGCGCTCTTTGCTTTGTGGCATACAATTGACAGTGCTTTGGCCACTGGGCCAAAAGACTTCATGATTCTTTGTTCAAAAATGGGTTACATGCTCTTTTGAAGTAATGCCACATAACTCCCTTTGCAAATGATGAAGCTGGGAAGTGCAAGAGAGCAATATTTGGATCAGATAAGGTGCCACAAAGCCAGACGTCCTGTCCTGGTTTAAGCAACCAGATTGTGTTGTAGCTAGTTGCTCTCGATGTGGTACATATAGTGCTTACTGTTGAACTGTCAGATACGTCCGAGTCACCAATTGTGGTGTATGATTGACATGTGAGCCCCTGTGAGGCCAGAACCAGGGAAATCTGTGGTGCTAATCCAGTGCTTTCTCTACTGATTCAAAAGGCCTCATGACTCAAGAGGCAAATTTGGGTTATGTGCTCTTTTGAAGTACGCTGCAACTTCTATAAGAAGGTTTTTGCCTCCAGCTCTGTTTCTGTCTAAGTCAGACTGATGATTCCTAATGAGGATGACACTGCAGTATCTGGGTGACATGGCCGAGCTGATAGTGTATTTCATGTAATTCTGCCTTTGCCCTGGCTTAGGGGTGATAATTTGCTACGTAAAACTTTTGATTTGCATTTTTGCCACTTTTTATCCTGTATTCTAAAATAGTTTCAAATGTTTTTCTAGATCTGTATTTTGAATGTGAGAACCACCAGTATGGGTACTCGAGTTACTCCATCAGCACTTCATTTTGCTGATAAAACACTTGCTGGAGTCCCAAGACTTCTGGATGACTTACAAAGACTTGTGGAAGATAGAGAAACTGCAGACATTGTTTTTATTGTTGGAAGGGAGGAAGTTCCTATTTATGCTCATCGCCTAATTCTACGTGCCAGGTAACTAGTTAAAACTATTTCTGTGCCTCAGAGCCAGAATCACTTAAGTCCAAAAAGGGCAATTTTTACTTTACATCTTATTTCACATACATGAGATGTTCATAATTATTATCTGCGTTAAAAAAGCGCCTCCTGTGCATGTATCAAACAAAGGTTTTAGGGCTCTACTGAACAGTAACAAAAATTGACCTATCTTTGTCTGGCTCTTATGTACTGCATTTATGTAGTTAGGTTCAGGAATTTCTTAATTTCTGTGCAGTATTTTTAAAAAATATTTTCTACATTTCAAACTGTATGTTTGTCACATTTTTTTCAATATATTTTGACCATCTCTACCCTTGTCACCCAGGTGCGAATCCAGAGGAGGGGTCATGGGGGTCATAACCCCCCCCTTCTAACCAACAAAATATAGCAAAAAATTACCTTTTTGGGACATATTACTTAAAATTTGTCAAAAAACCCCATTTTTGCATAAAAATTGCACCCTTTCCGAAAATGTCCCCCTCCTTAACCCTAGCGTCAATAACCGGGTAGCCGGGTACCCATTTGCTACTTTGATCTTCATTTTTACCTTTTCTAACTAAGCCTTGGTCAAATGACGCTTATTCCTTGTTATTTACACAAATCTGAACCAAACAAAGTTGTAACCGTGTTTTCAAAAAAAAATATTTTGGTTCTTTTTTCCAGCATTAAAACATCTTATACCGTTATTCAATAATCGGGTACCCGTTATTTTTTTTTCACGTTCCTGCCAGAAAATAATGATTATTTTTAGGAAAATCAAAGTGAATGGAATGTAATCAAATATTACAATTATTATTATTATTTGTTTTTATTACACTTGTTACTGTTTTATTGTTGATTTTTTGCTTTTTAAAAATTGTTATCAGTGTGACAAATATAATTTTTGAAAAAATACGTAGGAATACACATTATTATTTATTACTATTATTGGTAGTAGCCAGACAGTGAAAATGAAACAATTATTTTATCACATAATTGGCACTGGCAAATTGCGACCGAATGCTGATCACAAACTCGGTTATCACACTTTATGCACGATTTTCTTGTTTTTCTGTGAAGCTTTTTGGAAGCAAAAGCACAAAGTTGGCAAGCACCAACGACTTTCTTTCGTCCACTTGAACCACGTCCCATTATTGTAGTACTGGAGCATGAAGGCACCCCCTGTACTCTGTTGAAGTCCTTCAAGAAGCTTTCTACCCAGATTTTGTAGAGAAGCGCGGTATGGCTTGAGTATTCATTGATCTAACCTGAATTGTAGGGAGACAACTCTTCGCCTAATTGTGTCAAAAATTAATAACAATCATTGATTTTACGACTCTGCAAGTCAACATTTGCCTTATAAATGATATACGCAGCTAAAGCTGAAATTGTTAACATTTATTAGGTTTTAAGTGGAAAAACTAAAATACACAAGAGAAAAGAATTTCATTTTGGCGAGTGAGCTGAACGTGACAATATGATAGCGCTGCCAAAATACTTCTATACTATATTGTTGGCAAATAACACTAGTTACAGAAAAACAATATATACATGGGAAATATAACCACAGGATATAATAATTCTAACACGCCCCCCCCCCCTCCTTGATTAAATTTCCCTTAGTCCTTCACCAAGATTTTGGTCCTTAAGGACTTCTTCTGAATACCAGCCCAGTGTTCCTTACTTGAACAATTGTTGAACTGGCTCATGAATTTATTGAGCTTGGCGCGGGATCTAGTTAGATCGCCAAAGGGACCTATATCGAAGTGCATCCCATGAATTTTAAAGCAAAAGCTAAATCATGTCTTGTTCCGCCTGCCAAGTATAAGAGCCGTCTGATAGCTTTTCTAGACTTCAAAGCTTCTGCGGCATTCAACTTTTCTTCTGTTACATGCAAATATTTCATGCCTGGATCTAATGGTGTCGAAGCTCCCTTGGCGTTCGACATACCAGTTGTTTCCAGTGGCTCCTTACTGTAAATATTCTTAGAGCCACCATTATTTTCAGTTACTTTATTTACTTCTGGACAGTTTTCTTTAGGCATCTTACTATAGCCTTTCATAACATAATATTTGGTCCATTTAGGGGCTGTGATATTTCTTCTGGGTCTCATATCTACCTGCTGTGACCCTTCTTTACTTTTTTGAGAAGTATCATCTTTCACCTTCCCATTTTCATATCCAGCTTTTGTGGGTTTCTTTCTTGCGCCAAATTCCAAACGGTGGGCTTTGTCGTAGACACAATAAGGTTTGCATAACTTTGTATCAGCTTTGATCTTGACATTCAATTCTTTTGCTATTATGGATTTTATGTGTTGCTTATCTTGATGGCCATACCTTTCATGATCAAGTTGGAGAATTTCGTCATCACTTATGGTCATGTTCATATCAACTTTAGATTCTGGCACTAAACTTCTAATAACCACCTTTGAATAGACCACCTCCAGGATCTCGTATGCCATGAAGAACTACTTTTCCATCTATCTTTAAGTAGCAATCTTTGAATGTTGACTCAAATATACTGTTCTGATTTCTGTCTTGTGCTGCGAAAACAGAGAACGAATTTTTACTAATTTCTGGAATGTCCCAAACGTTTTCTAGAAGCTTGACTTGATCCTTTCCATTTACAGTTGTAACAATTTTTATTTTTCCTTGTCCAATGGCTGCTAATGTTTTCCCATTGGCTACTGTAATGGTGTGAGGAACTTCAAACTTCTGAAAATTTACGAAGCAGTCCTTGTTATTCGTGACGTGCTTCGATGCACCATTGTCAATAAACCAGTCTGCGGTGCTATTTTCCACTGATAATACCTCATCCTCCACAGCCAAGAGTGTCGTATCTACCGCAGAGTTATTGCCTTTATTATCACTTGGGTGGCTTGGTTTCGGAGGTCTTCCGTCCGAGATCCATTTCTTGCAGGTTTTTACCCAATGTGCCTTTTGATGGCAGTAATTGCACTTGCTGCTCCTCTTCTTGCTGTTGAAGGACTTGTATTTTGATTCTGACCTTGCTGATAGGGCTTCTTGGTCATTATCTTCCGTCGGTCTGGAATCTTTCTTAAGCTCTCTCTCATGTGTACATAACTGTGTTGTTAGCTCATCTAGTGTTCTCTTTTCATCACTTAGAAGCAACCAACTTGACTTGAAGGAGCAATAACTGACAGGAAGGATATCCAATATCTTGCATATTAAGAGCATTTCTGGGAGTCTACTTTCCTTTTTGTTTTCGAGTCCATTGTTGAGATCATTCCACAAATTTTTCAGTTTCGATAGATGATCTGCCATATCACCCTCTGACCAGCTGAACTTAAAGAATTGCAAACAGATGTCATACAGTTGGTTGTCCGAGGAGTCTTCAAAAATCCTGTGCAACTCGAGCGAAACATCTCTTGCAGTGTTGAATCTCATCACCTTTTGCAATGTATCTTCTGTCATTGAGTTAGTTAGGAGCATCATGGCTCTGTTATTTGCTTTGTGGAATGCTTTCTCTTTCTTCAGACTCGCATCATCTGCTATTCCCAATACTACTGGCGGCTGCAATCTTCCTTCGACGACATCTAAAGCATCAGTGTAATGATTCAATATAAACCGTATTCTGTACTTCCAGATGGGCCAGTCACTTTTGCCCAATAATGGCTTAACGGGGATTTTACCCTGCTCCATTTTATGAAGTTATTATAGTTCCGAGCGATTGACGAAGTTATCTATTGCAGTTTCCGCTAATTTTCTAATTCCACTTTACTTAATCTTAGCGTATTTAGCGAGCTGGAGCCCCATAACCTGTTAACATTTATTAGGTTTTAAGTGGAAAAACTAAAATACATAAAAGAAAAGAATTTGATTTTGGCGAGCGAGCTGAATGCGACAATATGATAGCGCTGCCAAAATACTTCTATACTACATTGTTGGCAAATAATACTAGTTGCAGAAAAACAATATATACATAGGAAATATAATCACAGGATATAATAATTCTAAAAGAAATGTCCACAATGTTGAAGAAAAAAGATAGAGGCCACATCTCTTTGTTTGCCTCCGAGACATATATAAGCATCTGGTTCATTGTGTCGACGTCAGATTTAATTTTGGTTTTAAAACAATATTATTTCTGGCTTTTTGTGAGCCCCAGAGATGCTTTTGTTATGATGTAGTATTGACAGCAATATCAGTTTTTTTTCCTCTTGGGTACGTAAGAAGATATGGTTACATCACTATTGAACTCGAATAAGGAACTTTGGATCTCTCAGAATGTGGATGCTAACATTTCAGGTGGAATGTATCGTTTGTTTTTCTTTAGAGTACCTACGATTGTACCCCATGGGACAGGAGTGCCAAGAACTGTTCCATTTAAGTAAAAGGGGTATCAAAAAAGAGCTGGTTTCTCCTTTACGTGCTTGAAATTCGTAGTGGGTACCCAGTTATTGAGATTAAGGTGACAATGCGGTTATTGACTCTAGGGTTAACTAGAAGCTGGATCCACCCTTGTTTTTAGTGTCACTTGTCCTGATATTTTTGTAATTATATTTTAATAATTTACTTTGTAATTTTATTATTTATCCATACAGTCCTTACATCTTACATGTGCATAAAATATTACATTACTACTGGTAATATGTGTTAATCGGTTCAAAAGAATTAGACCCCACGCTTCCTTGTCTATGGCCCTTCTTCTGAATTTTTATTTACAGTCTTTAAATTAAAATTAGTTTGTTATTTTATTGTTATTTGCGCTCCCCTTTATTCCATATTCAAAGTTTTGACTGAAAAAACATTTTACCTAAATAGTACAAACTTTACATTTAGACTCCTGTTTAAGGGACTGATGTAATTAAATAGATTGAGAAAACAGCAAAACACTAATTTAGTACTTTTCTGTTACAGGACGCAGTGTGAAACATTTTAAATTTTGGTGGTTGTTTTGATTCTTTTCATTTCCGCATTTGCTTGTTTAGCGATACAATATGTTACTTTGTCTTTTAAATGAACATTTAAACAAAGCAAACCATTGAACAAAACAAGACTAAGAATCAATTAAAATAAAAAAATACTCGCTAAATAATTAAAATAAGCCGTTAAAATGTAGAATTATCCACCAAATAAGACAATAAGTTATTATATAATTTGAAAAAAATAATAAAATATCCCGTCAACGCTCTACTGCCAACTTAACAAAAGAGTATTACAAGTTCTATTGAAATGTTACAAAATCCATCAAATAAATTCACTAAAATAGAACTGAATGCCAAATTGTAAAATCGTCTCAAACAAATGAACTTTTAATATTGTCTTTTATTACCAAACAGTTTTCTTTTGCGCGAAAGATTACACAAGATTTGCAGTAAAGTTTAGCTGGCCCAATTCTCCCCAAGCAAACTCAGAATTTTACTGATCAGATGATAATATGACTAAAATAGGGCTTGTCATTCTTATTTTTTAAAATCACAAAAGTATATGGAATATTTGACTTGGTTTTCTCAATTCTAAAATTATGTGAAATTTTTTGCATGGGAAAGATGTCTTTAGAAGTACTATAACTGATTTACAGCTGAACTATTTCCATGTGGGGGAACCTTACTAGTCTAGGTTCATCATACACTGCCAGGTTAAGTGTGTCCCGACTATAGTTTAGTTTTGTTTTCATCCTTGATTGAGTAAGACATTGTCAAGTGGAAGTGCCGCAATCATGATAAGCTCACATGTGGAGCAGTCCTTAAATTTGAAATTCCTTGTGAGCTTTTCACAAACTCCACTTGAAAGTTTTAAAATGTTAAAAGAGATGCAACATAGTCAAAATTTTGAAATTCATAAGCGTTTTTTGAAAGGTAGAGGTTGTTGAAGGTGATCATCGCTCCAGTCAACCTGTGACAACAAGAGCTAAGACAGCATTAAAAAAAATGATGTAACCATGAACAAAGATAGGTGTTTGAGTGTTCAGATGTATAGTCAGATATTACAAAGACTGACAGAGAGACAATACGAAAACATTTGATACAAGATTTGCATAGGACGAAAGTTTGCATGCAACTGTTAGTAAAAAACTAACATCCTGAGTGTTCTGATGTGCATTCTGTGAAACAGTTTTAGGTGGACAATTGCATTAATGTGCTCAATCATCTACTTTACTCACCAGATCTCACACCATATGAGTTCTACTTGTTTCCAAATCTGAACAGTGCATTGAGCACATTTTCAGTCGGCAGCAGAGGTAAAAGCAAAAATGGCAGACTTTCTAGAGAAATTGAAACCAAATGACCTGTAACTCTGCTTTGAATGGAAGAAATCTTTCATGCATCCAAGTATTAATAGGGGAAGGGTGTGGGTTGAAAGGGACTAAAAGATAATCATAAAGATAATTTCTTCAATAAAGGCTACTTTTTAAGACCAGTCCCGTTATTTTTTGTCCAACCTTGCATTTCCTGGTTGGGAAAAGGAGGAGCTTAATAAAACACTTTACAGACCCTGCATATGACATTTTAAATTTCTACAGGGTACCGTTTTTAAGCTATGTAATGCACGGTGCACACACGCAATGCCATGAAAAAGCTCATACTAATTAATTCAGTGATGGTCCAAATGGATGTTTCTTCTGCCTGTACATGCTTTTGTATATATCCATTTGCATATAGGCATAATGACTACCCAACACCAATTGGAGGGTGGATAAAATGAAAATTTAGGCAAAAATTGTGTGATATTTCTCTTTTTCGATTGCATTACTTCTTGTAGTTTGTACAAGGAATTCAAAAGATATTTGTTCACACTGTGTGCTTAACATAATAAGGAAACAACTTTATACCAAAATAATGATGGAGATATTAGATGATAATGAAGAAATTGAGGAGGTTATGACGGAAATCAAGGGAAGTTGTGAAAGCCTGAATTATTTTCAAAGCTTGTAATGATTCAAAACTTTATTGTGAACAATTCTGTGCTATTGTAAATTTAGCATTAAAATTGATTCGTTTACTTCATTAGCAATTAACTTTGTAGTTGCTTGTATTCATTTTGGCATTTGATATACACTGAAGTGACAAAAGTCATGGGATAGCAATATGCAAATTTTCAGATGGCAGTAGCATCGCATAGAACAGGTATAAATGCGCAGTGCTTTTACAGAGCTTTCATTTCTGTTCAAGTTATTCATGTGAAGAGGTTTTAACGTGATGATGACCGCACGACGTGAATTAACAGACTTTGAACGCGGAATGTTAGTTGGAGCTAGACGCATGGGTCATGCCATTTCGGAAATCGTTAGAGAATTCAACATTCCCAGATCCACTGTGTCAAGAGTGTGCCGAGAGTATGAAATTTCAGGCATAACATCCCACCATGGACAGCGCAGTGGTCGACCGCCTGCACTTAAAGATCGAGACCGGCGACGTCTGCAAAGAGTCGTAAATTCTTACAGACAAGCAACACTGCGTCAAATCACCGTAGAAATCAATGTGGGACGTACAATGGACGTGTCTGCTAGAACTGTGCGGAGAAATTTGGATTTCTTGGGCTATTCCAGCAGAAGACCGACTCGAGTGCCTTTACTGACAGAACGACATCGCTTGCAGCGACTCTCGTGGGCACGTGAGCATATCGGTTGGTCCCTAGATGAATGGAAAACCGTGGCCTGGTCCGATGAGTCACGATTTCAGCTGGTAAGAGCCGATGGTAGGGTTCGAGTGTGGCGCAGACCCCACGAAGCCATGGACCCAAACTGTCAGCGAGGCACTGTTCAAGCTGGTGGTGGCTCCGTAATGGTGTGGGCTGTTTTTTCATGGGCATGGACTTGGTCCTCTAGTGCGACTGGACCGAACATTGACTGGAAATGCTTATGTGCAGCTACTTGGAGATCACTTGCAGCCATTCATGGACTTCATGTACCCAAACAACGATGGGATTTTTATGGATGACAATGCGCCATGTCACCGGGCCACAACTGTTCGCAATTGGTTTGAAGAAAATTCTGGACAATTCCAACGAATGATTTGGCCACCTAGATCGCCCGACATGAATCCCATTGAGCATTTATGGGACACCATCGAGAGGTCTGTTCGTGCCCAAAATCCTGCCCCATCAACGCTTTCACAATTATGGACGTCTATCGAGACAGTGTAGCGCTCCGCTCTCGACCAATTAGCGAGAGGCGAGGAGTGACGTCATCCGACGCCTCCGCTGCGGGACTGTTCTCGAGTGCGGAACTGTGTTCATGCAATACACACTCGCTAACGAACCGCCATGTAAGGAGTCGCAGTTATGTGTGTGGAACGTGTGTAATAAAGTATTTTTGATAGATGTGTTTTATAGTTGTCTTCTTCCAATACCGAGTCAAATGAAGAGTACGACCGCATCTCCGATCATACGACATTCTACAGTGGTGACCTATGGAACTGAACTTAACGCATCTTACTTCTGAGTAAATATACTTTCCGTTCTCGCAGAACATTTCAGTGTATTCTACAATGACTACTCCCACGTCCACAGCGCCTGTTTCGGAAACATCTGCAGTGGTTATTCCGCCCTTTATTCAACCCGATCCTGCTCTGTGGTTTCACATGATCGAATCAACATTCGCACTGGCCACTCCAAAAGCCATAACAGAAGAGAAAACAAAATATAACTATGTCGTCGCTCATTTACCGCCTGAGGTTGCCACAGTTGTTCGCGATGTGATAATGCAACCCGACTCAACTAATCCTTTCTCAGACCTGAAAAAGAAAATAATCGAACGATGTTCAGAAAACAAAACACAGGAGATCCGGCGCCTGCTAGCTGGTGAAAGTCTCGGCGACCGCAAACCGAGTGAATTGCTTCGAATTATGAAAAGAAGAGCTGAGAGCCATAACATCGATGACTCGTTACTTCTTGAACTTTTTAATCAAGCCATGCCTGTTCCTGTACAAACCATTTTAGCTTCCATCTCTCCAATTTCTTCCGATAAAGCCGCTGAAGTCGCGGATCGAATTATAGCTATTAATCCAACTTCTGTGCAAGCTATTTCAAGCAAAAGTGCCGCATTCACCTATTCTGACAGAAATAGCAGTGCTCCGAACGTCGACTCACTTCTAGAAGAAATCAAGCAATTACGTAAGGAAGTCGCTGACCTTCGCCGCTCAAGAAGCCGAACACGTAATTATTCTTCTAATCTTGGGCGTTCACAATCGCGTAATGGAATATGTTATTATCATATGCGATTTAAAAATGAAGCGAAAAAATGTGTTCAGCCATGCTCTTTCAAGGGAAACGAGAAAACGGAAGAGTAGCGGCGGCTTACTTTTCCCCTCCCCATACCTCACGCCGTCTTTTCATCAGGGACCGAAATACAGGTATGTTATTTCTCGCTGATTCGGGCAGTGACGCCAGCTTGATTGCAGCTAAGAAATCTGAACTCCGCCTCCCTGTTTTACAAACATTTCGTGCTGCTAATGGAACTTCAATAAATGTATATGGGCGCAAATCTGTCACTGTAAATTTCGGTTTACGCAGAGAATTCACTTATTCCTTTTATATTTGTGATGTTTCATGTTGTATTATTGGTGCTGATTTTTTATATCATTTTAATTTATCTCTTGATTTAAGAAATAAGCGATTGATTGATATTACTACTAATTTAAAAGCTCCTGCCAAACTAAGTACATGTGATATCTTTTCTGTGAAATTTGCTACTGTCAACAATATATATGGTGATTTGTTACTTCAATTCCCTGAAATTACTAAATTACCCGATCCAGATCATCCTGTAAAGCATAATACTGTGCATTTTATAAATACTAAAGGTCCTCCAGTTGCAGCTAAACCCCGAAGGTTAGCTCCAGACCGTCTCAAAATCGCAAAAGCTGAATTTCAGCGTATGCTACAGCTTGGTCACATTAGGCCTTCCAAGAGCTCATATGCTTCTCCTCTGCACATGGTGCCCAAAAAAGGGTCTGTTGAGTGGAGACCTGTTGGCGACTATCGCGCCCTGAATGCACGTACTGTTAAAGAAAAATATCCCATCCCGTGTAGAGCAGATTTCACGTCAGAATTGTATGGTAAACAAATGTTCAGTCACATCGATCTCGTCAAAGCGTATCACCAAATCCCAATTAATCCTGAAGATATTTATAAGACAGCAATCATAACTCCCTTCGGATTGTTTGAAAGCACTAGGATGCAATTCGGACTATGTAATGCCGCATCTACATTCCAGAGATTTGTTGACGAATTGACTCGTGATTTGCCATTTGTTTACGCATTTGTTGATGATCTCCTCGTTGCCTCCAAAAACCAAACTGAGCACATGGAGCACCTCAAATTACTGTTTTCAAAACTGAAAGAATATGGGTTGTGTATAAATGTAGAAAAATCTAAATTTGGTCAATCAACTATTGAATTTCTCGGATTCAAGTTATCAGGGCAAGGAATCGAACCCTTACCTGATCGTGTAAAATGTATCCTAGACTACCCAAAACCTACAACATTGACCCAGTTACGCCGCTATTTAGGTATGTTCAATTTTTATAGGCGTTGCATTCCTAAAGCTGCCGACATTCTTTCACCCTTAGTAAAATTTCTCGAAGGGCACAAAAACAAAAAGAAACACCCTCGTTCCAATGCTGACAGTCCTACCGAGCAATTACAATGGGACGAAGAATCTACTCTTTCCTTCACGGCTTCTAAAGAAGCAATTGCCAAGGCAACACTACTAAGGCACCCCATTCCTGGTGCTGAGATAAGTTTATACGTAGATGCTTCGAATGTCGCAGTTGGCGGTTCTTTAATGCAGTTTTCGAATTTTCAATGGGAACCTATTGCATTTTATTCAACCAAATTGAATAAGTCTCAAAGGAATTGGTCCACTTACGACCGTGAACTCCTTGCAATTTATTCCAGTATAAAAAAATTCCGACATATGCTTGAAGGCAGAACTTTTGTCATTTACACAGACCAAAAACCATTGACATTCGCCTTCCATCAAAATTCAGAAAAATGCAGTCCTCGGCAACTGCGCCATTTAGATTTCATTTCGCAATTTTCCACGGACATCCAGTACATTAAGGGATCCGAGAACACTGTCGCGGACGCTCTATCTAGGATTGAGATAGATGAAATTTCATCCCCTGTCCTCGATTATCATAAATTAGCTTCCGTCCAGTCTACCGACGAGGAACTACAAACACTTTTGCAAACAAATGCAACCTCATTAAAATTGGAGAAACATTATTTTCCCCTCGAGGATATTCATCTTTATTGTGACATGTCTTCCAAACACCCCCGACCCTTCGTTCCCTATAGCATGCGCTCATTAATTTTTGAAACCTTACATTTTTTCTCTCATCCAGGTATTTCCGCCTCCATCGATATAATATCTAAACGATTCGTATGGCCAGGCATGCGTAAAGATATTAAATCAATGGTTCGTAGCTGTGTTAAATGCCAACGCGCTAAAATAACTCAGCATACTAAATCTCCCATTGGCACATTTTCTCAACCTGATGCTCGCTTCGCACACATACACATTGATTTTATCGGCCCTCTCCCCCCATCGGATGGAAACAGATTTTGCATGACCATCATCGACAGGTTTACACGATGGCCTGAAGCATTCCCGACGCCTGATATGACAGCGGACACAGCCGCACGCACTCTAGTGCACGGCTGGATATCCAGATTCGGCTGCCCAGTTACTATAACGACTGACCAGGGCAAAAGTTTCGAGTCCAATCTTTTTAGAGAGCTTACCCGTATGTTAGGATGCACTAAACCTCGATCCTGCGCGTACCATCCTCAGTCAAATGGGATCATCGAACGCTGGCATCGACATCTGAAAAGTGCTCTTAAAGCCCACAACCAAATTAAATGGACTGAAACTCTCCCAATAGTACTTTTAGGTATGCGCTCAGCGCTAAAGAACGACATCAAGGCAACTTGTGCTCAACTTGTTTATGGGACCACAATAAGATTACCCTCTGATCTTGTCACGAGTGATTCTGTCTCTCCCACATTAAATCCTACATATGTGACAAATTTAATTCAAACAATGAGGAATTTGAATCCTGTTTCTACTGCTATACATGGCAGTCCCAAAATATACGTCAATCCCTCTTTGAAAACTTGTTCACATGTATTTTTACGATCCGACAAGGTTAATCCTCCCTTGACTCCGCCCTATACTGGTCCTCATTTAGTAATTGCCCGGACTGATAAAACTTTTACCATTGAAGTGAATGGGAAGCATACAACAGTATCCATAGATCGCATTAAACCCGCTTATGAAGTCTCCGATGATACTTATCCTCCTCCACTCCCACAGCCTTCCCAAGCATCAAACATTCCTTCATGTCTTCCAGATAAATCGTCCACTACTAAACCGTACACTACTAGATACGGGCGTAAAGTGAACTTTCCGAAGCATCTAGTTACTGGTTATATTCCATAAAAAAAAAAAAAAAAAAAAAAAAAGGAAAAGAACGGAATATATCTCCTTTTCAATTTTCTTTTTGTACATAGAACATTTTAAACATTTTCTGTATTATTCATGTGCGTATAATTTTGTAAATATTGTATTTTCCTGTATCGCGACTTCGTCACTGGGGGCATACTCTGTAGCGCTCCGCTCTCGACCAATTAGCGAGAGGCGAGGAGTGACGTCATCCGACGCCTCCGCTGCGGGACTGTTCTCGAGTGCGGAACTGTGTTCATGCAATACACACTCGCTAATGAACCGCCATGTAAGGAGTCGCAGTTATGTGTGTGGAACGTGTGTAATAAAGTATTTTTGATAGATGTGTTTTATAGTTGTCTTCTTCCAATACCGAGTCAAATGAAGAGTACGACCGCATCTCCGACCATACGACATTCTACAACAGCATGGCTCAATATTCCTGCAGAAGACTTCCAACGACTTGTTGAGTCCATGCCACGTCGAGTTGTTGCACTTCGCCGGGCAAAAGGAGGGCCGACACGATATTAAGAGGTATCCCATGACTTTTGTCACTTCAGTGTAAATTGAAAAGCGTATCCCACCTACTATGAGCAAGTAAGCAAGCTTATAACACCAAACAGCTAAAAGTGCTTTTAAAAATCTGAAAGCAAAACCATACACTTTTCAAGTATAAGAGGCAATTATGAGTTATTTAAGAGGTTCTGTATTATTATAAAGTTGAAGTTATTATAAAAACTGTTGATGATATTAGAGCTGTATTAAATAATACTCTACGCACCAACCCTTGTTATATAGTGCATTCAGGTACGTTGGGTTTTCCTATAGTGTACCAATAATAAAATAATATATTTCTTCAAATTTGAGACCACTAAAATAAAAATATTGTATTCCTCTAAAAGATATTTTCTTCTTTTTACCAATGTGAATAACTGGTATGTTTTTCATTCATCTGGTTTGTTTTTTTAAAGTTAGAATGTTGTATTGTTTTACCAAAACACTTTCCAATTATTGTTGATTCTCTGTTATTGTTTTTATTAAGAAAGTTGTCCCAATATGATGAACTAAATTTTTGGAATATCAACTAAATAGTTATTTTTTATCCCTTTCTATCATATGTACATTTTTGCTGTCATCTGACAAACATGATATAATGAGGAGTTATTATACATCTGATACAAATACAGACTCTCAAGATAATTCATTAATATTAAAAGACATACCTAAGAATGAAATAGTTATTGCTGCACTTTGGGACAACGAATCAAGTGTTGGGCAAGTAATTAACAAAATACATGAAAGTACTAGTACTACACATACAGAATAAAAACTACTGAACATCCATTTGTGCTTGGGTAAAATGGAACAATATAAGAAGGGCTGAATCTTGTTTTGGATATAGCTTGCACAGAATGACATGCACAAAACTAAATGGACATGAATCATTACTATTCTACCTATTACAGACATTTCAGTGGATAGTTTTTCCTATAGAAACTATTCTTTTTGAGCCAATTAATTACATTTTAATGAATAATATAACTACTACAGGCACAGATGTTATGTAGTTAAGATTATATTAAATTTATAAAAAAAACTATGGCATAATTTTTATTATTCTATTGTTGTTTAACTTCTCAAGTCGAATAAATGAGAAATTTTGGTTAAAATATAACAAAACAGAGTTTGGACAATTTTGTGACATTCAACTAAATTTTCATCTGATGTTATCTTTATAAGCCAAAAATGATTTTAGGGGTTCAATGTTAAATTCTAAGAAACAAAATTTTTCCCATTGGTATTCCCCATAGATATGTGTATTAATTTCAATGCTGGCTAAATTAATGTCTGAACTGTCAACCACATGGCTATAGAATGAAATACCATTACGACGAATACCAATACAGTCGAACCCAGCTATTGAGGATAAGGCACAATTTCCCACTTTTTAAGGAAATATATCAGTTAAAAATCTGTTTTTTTGAAACATTTTATAATATTTTCAATAGTTTGCATTGTGATAAACATCAAATTCTGTGTTTAGAAACTTGGGCAACTGAGAGTCATGTCTCTATCTTGACAAATGACAAAACATGGCGACTACTTGAAAATTTTTATTATAATAAATAAGCTTTTAAATTTGTGACATAAAAGTAATTTAAGTATTCTTAAGAAACTACAATTAGGATGAAGTAGTCAGTTTTCAGAACATTCATTACCGTAAAGTCGGGTTACTTGGACCCACAAGGAGGTTACTTGAGCCCACAGTAAAATGATAAAATCTGGGTTTGGTACTAGCATTAGAGACTGCAGAGTGCTTCTACCTACAGGAGAAATGAGGAACTACGTGCAAGTCTTCAACTAATAAGTACCAAACCTAGATTTTATCATTTTACTGTAATGGGCTCAAGTAACTCCCTAGGGTCCAAGTAACCCGACTTTACGGTAGGGTTCAAAGTAATGAGTGTAAGATAGATATTCTGCAGATAAAATTTTGCATTATTATTTAGAAAAAAAAGTAAAAAAAAATAATATTTTGCATTACTTTCATTGCAATAAATATTCAGTTCTGTTTTTTAGAAACTTACACAAGTAAAGTCTTTTTTCTACTTTCATCTTTCGTATGGCCAAATATGGCGACTACACCAAAAATTAAGATATTTTGAACGTTGCAAAGTGAATGAAAAAACACTATGAAGCTGAAACTTAGCGGAAATATAAGTTTTAGCACAATAGAGCACAAAGCAGTGAAGATAAGGTTAAGTTTTAAATGTGAAAGTTGACACTTCTCACGAAAACTATAAAATAATTAATATAAAAAAATATCAGCGCACATTTTGCTTTAATATCATTAATAGGCAGTTGAATAAATATAAAATTCTGCTTTGTATATAGAAACTTAGGCTCTTGAGCATCTACTAGTTTACTTCCAACGTTCGTGTGACCAAATATGGCGACTACGTTTCACGCACGGAAGTTCATTCGACTTTTCGGTCAAAAAAACGATCTTCCCCGATCATCTGTAAACCAGTAATTGTTTTCAAACCTGCTGGGCTTGGTGCATAATTTCAGTTCACCCAAGATATTTTTTTTTTGGAACTAAGGAGGGGTAAAAAGTTGGCGATTCAGTAAGTTATCTTGGGTCGCCACTTTTGCTAACTTGGTCGCTATGCGGCGAGTTTCGACCGTAAATCTTGACCTTTAGATACTACGTACCCTTGAATTCGAAGCTCGTGAGTTTTGTGTATTCTTTTACTCTGAACTCTGATTGCAATTTTACTTGCATCGCGAACAAAAATTATTTATTCAATAAATAATGCTTTCTATGCGTGTAAGTGCTTTTTTTAAAGAAATACTTTTGAAATTTTTACTTATATTATAAAAAAATTAAAAAGTAGTGGTAAATTATTTTTCTCCCTTTTTAGGAGCCTGGACTCACTGGGTCCGCCCTAAAATTTGCTATTTTTCAATTGTATTATTAAAAATCTGTTTTAACAAAGTACATTTTCAGTCCCAATTTAATTTCCAATTCATTGATCAAATTCCACTACAAGTAAATTCTCATTACAACAAGCAGAATTTGTGGTCCCACGAAGCTCATTGCACTAGTTTCTTTTCGATGCCTCCAAAAAATCCGCCAGGGCTGTATGAGTCGTGCTATCTAGTTCCAGGAAAATATGGAGCACGGGCAGTTTATCAGTGGGAAGCAGATTGCAGAGAACGCTTTGTTTTCTTCAGTCGTCGTATTATGCCTGCTTTGTGTCCTATGTTCACATTGATGCTGTACGCCCTATAACTTTAACATGATGCAGATGCATGTGAGGGTTATGTATTATGAAACGAATGACTTAGCAATAGCAGGAGCATGATGTGTAGCTAAAATAAGAAAAATCTGCATTTTAAACTTACTTTCACAAATTTATCATTCGAATCAATCATGGATCTAAGTCTCGATGAGTCAGGAAAAAAGCTTCAATACTGTTCAAAACTTAAGGTGTTTTAAGGCTTGGGTTGGAAATCTTGGCTTCATATCAAAAATTTTTGGTAGCAAAATGCTACTAAAGAGCACTTATTTCTAGCACTGAATGTATGTTTTATCACAAAAAGGGCTAAATTCGTATGATGAGTATGAACCAGATCCGTATGAACCAGATGCTTTGTGTAGCAAAGCATCTTGTGTAGCAAGCAATCTGTATTAACAATTGAAAGAACGTTATAAAAATACAATTATTATAAGTTATTCCAAAAAAATCTTGTTATTATTTAATGTTTATTATAAATTATTTTAATTTATTAGTAGTATTATAAGAATATATTCATTACCACTATTATATATTTGAGTATTTATACTTTTAATTATTTAATGCGAAAACATACGGTCAATTATTTTAAAATACTTGATGTCAGCTTTCATTATGAGCTGTTCTTTATTTTGGGGAAAAAAAATAAAGAAAAGAAGCACTGCTTTTTAATGAGGACTTTTCACCTTACAATTGTCAATATTGCAATCAGCTCATCGTGAAACATTCAAGATTAACGTCCGGATTTTTTTTCTTGCTTCTTTTTTCCCCAAAGTTCAAACTTGTATTCTTGGATCAGACTCAACGTCTAACTTTTAATCGAAGTACTCTCCGCATCAGAATCACCCCCCCCCCCCTCTTTTCGAGGAGAAATTTCTTCTTCCACGCTGGCATTAGTGATTCAGAATTGGACATTTGAG
>JAXGGA010016798.1:0-25855 GCA_038373865.1 Uloborus plumipes | reverse complement strand
CAAACGTTAAATTTTTAACATGTGTTTAGTTGCAAAACATGACACGTAAAGAACGAAGGGAAAAAGGCTTAAATTCATTTTTTATCTTTCTGATCGTGTGTCTTTTAACGTTGATGCATGATCAAAATGAATAACTGAACAAATATTGTCACGGAAGGTATCTTCCTTCCATATATTAAAACTCACTTTTGAAAAATTTCGGGGAACAATCGTACTTTTTGGAAATGTGGCGTGACATTTAAATTTTTTGTGATTAGATACAGCAGCACACCACATATAGGGAAGAATCGAGTACAGTTTATATATTCCGACCAGAATCTTTTGTCACTAGAAGCTCGACTAGGTGTTATTCACACACGTTCCACGCTAATGGTGAATTTTTCACTAGACGGTTATATTCCCGTACCATTTTTCCACGTCGTTCTGCTCAATATCTCATAGGTGATGCAGCACGTTCAATATTATGTTTTTTCCTGTTTTATTTACAAGCGGGTGCAAATTTATCAGCAACGGCAAATTTCTTTCCTCCAACCTGGCTCAGCAATGATAGACAATAACCTGAGGACTCACATATTGTTTTTTGTAGCAAAAAAAAAAAAAGTGATGATCTTTGACAGAAATCTGCACACACGTGTGCGCTAGATTTTTTAACTTACAACGTTTTTTTTCCTTTTAACTTTAATTCATATATTTTTGTTTTTGCAGTAATCACATTTAAAACTTGTATATCCTTATGACCACTTAACATATATAAAAGGAAAAATTTTGCACTAAAATTTATTGTTCATTTATCATGTCTTTAATAATTTCTTCATCAAATTACATTATTTTTTGCTGTTATGAATTTTTTTGTCGTTCATTTTGCCCATGTGGTTTAGACATTTTTTCATCGGAAGATGTCAATTTCAATGCTTCGTATAATGTTCTAACTGCATGAGCTTCATGTGCCTAGGAGAAAGAGTTAACAGGAAAACAAAATTAAGTCCGAAGTATTTCATCTTGTTTTTTTCTAATGGTTGTTGTTGAGCTTACCTTTTTCAGTCAACATCCCCCTCATCCCCTCCCTCCCCCCCCCCCCCCCCCCCCCCGTCATTCCCCCTATCCCCCGCCCCCCCCCCCCCCTACCGCTGAAAACAGCTAAATTTGGATTTGAAGTGTTATTTCATTAATACACCCGTTTTGAAGTCCAAACATTATCCTTACAACTTTATTTTTTATACATATGTTAAAAGTATATTTGTTGTAATTTCTAATTAAAATCTCAAATTAACTGTATTGTTATCAAATTTATTGAACTACTTTTAATTCCTGCCCCCTCACTCTCTTCTCTCAGGAAAAGCAGTTTACATTTTAAAAGAATAATTATGTATAAATAACAGTTACGACAGAGTTTCAATCCATATTTTGTCGTCTGGTTTCGCAATCACCTTTAATTAAATTTAGAAAATTAATTTGGTTAATTTGTCACTATTCTTTATAAAACAATATTAAACAAAAATTCTCAAAAATTCCTTTGTATTTAATGTGCAATGCGCGTATTTTCTTTTGTGTGCAGAAAAAAAAACAAGTGAATGAAGTAAAATACCAAGCTTCAAAAAATTTCCATCCATTTTCACAAACGTGTGTTTTGACAGTTTAGTTTTCAATTTCCTTAATCCCGCTGTTCCCGCAGAAAACAATAAAATTTGGTAGTAAAAATTATATTTCAAAAATAACATTCCATTTTGACATACCAAAAATTATCTTTATAACTACATTTTATGGCATATTTTTGTAAAAGTTATTTGTGTAATTACTTTTAGAATATCTCGAAAAACAAAACTTTGTACTGGAGCCTTATGTTTTTTTTTTATTTGGACCACTTTCTGTAGTCCAGAAACAAAGTTCATAACATAATTTCAATCTATATTTTCTTTTCGTTAATTCTGTAAAAATCGCATTTAAAAATTTTGAAATTCGCTTGTGCTGCCATCTATGAGATATTGGAAGAACTACGCGGAAAATGACGGAATCTAACGTCTAGTGTGAATTTCTATTGAAAACATTTTAAATTCAAGCACTTTTCCTACATTAAAGCTTACAAACGTAGTAGAAGCAAATTCTAGAACTAAATCACTGGAAATTTTCCGCAGTTTAAGATTTACCATCTAAATGAGTGAAAAGTAAATAAAATAATTGAAGTAAGAACCTTTTAATGAAATATACTCTGTAATGCATTATAGCTTAATGCAAATTTGAAAAATTAGCGCATCAAATTCTTTGAATTTCAAGCAATCCATTATTTCCTTAATATCAAGTCCAAGTAAAATGTATTTGAATTATTACTTTTTTCTTCCTTGAAACAATAAACTAATTTTTATTTAGAATCTAGTTTGTCAACTATTTGGTTTTAAAACGTAACTTTTACTGGTCCCGATTTTTCTACTGAACGTTTGAGTTTCTCTCATAGACGATATATTAATAAAAAAAAACGAAAAAACACTATATAACGTAGGGTTGGTTAGGGTAAGTGGGTCCCATTTTAGAGCAGTTCGTTTTTAAAGCCTTATACAGCAGTTTTAAAACAAAACAGTTAAAACTTGTTGACTTATTTTATCTTGGAAGTTATTGATAAACACAGGTTCAGAATTGTTTCTTAAAAAAAATACTTTAAATATTTTTAACTATCGTATTCTTTACAAAATGACGTGGGGGACCCACTTACCCCATAGAAAGGGATAAGTAGGCCAACCCCCTCCCCCTTTATTTATATTTAAACTGAGCATATCTAAAAAGAGGGGGCCTGCGGGTCCTACCTGATGATAAAGTACGTAAAATTTTAGTAGGAAATATTTTTTTGTAAATGTATCCATTAACGAGATATCTGCTTACATTTAAATGTGCATGACACACAAAGAAAATTTTACAGCAGAACACCCAAAACAATTATATCTGTGAAATTCATTAAAAGCCACTAGGCATATTTTTTACTTTTACATATAAATTAGTGTTGAATAAACATAAGAGAGTCGATTAAGATCAATTTTGGTAAAATAAAAAAAATATTGGTTAAAAAAATGGAAACACTTAATGGCAGCGTTTATTTGAAGTTTGCTGAAGGAGAAATATTATCATTTCATCCTCAGTTATAATTTTAACATCACTTACATCAAACCAATAAAACTTGTAGCTTTTTCTATTCTTTCTATTAAGTTTAGCAGTAATTTTTTCATTGGTTTCATGTTTTCAAATTAGACTTTCACAATACTTTATGGTTTTCTTTGATGCAAATTTCAAATACATAGTTACCAGCTTTTGCAATTTTTGTAGCAGGACCATAAATTTCTTCTAGGTCTCCATAATTATCTTTCATTTCATCGTAGAAATTGCTTCATCAAAACTGCTTTTCATTTTGAAATCATCATTATTATGAGGGGGCCCCCACTTACACCATAGTAAGGGGGCCCACTTACCGTAATAGAGAAAAACCACGGGGTAAGTGGAACCCCTCCCCTTAAACACTTATTAAAAATATCTTGCGTAAAAATTCCTATTGCATTGTGTACTTCATGTTAAACTCTACAAGAAAACTTAATGAACATAGAAAAAATCATAAAAACTAACCTTGAAACACTTTGAAAAATGTTGCTTGAACTCGCAAAAAAGAATTTTTTTGGAAATTTTTTTTACATAAGTTATATGATGTAAAAATTTTTTCCATGAAACCCAAATTTCTGTAAAACCAATCACTGTGATAAAATATAACATGATCGGTACAAAAAAGTATGAAAACTGTATGCGTATTTCAGTTTTAAGGGGGCCCACTTACCCGAACCAACCCTACTTAAATTAATCTAAGGTCAGATCAACATAACTTATACATGATCTGTTTCATAAACACGTTCCAATAAAGTTTGTTTGAAGTAGATCTGTTAATTAAAACGGAAGTTGTAAAACATTCCGATTTACTCGTAGGGCTTCTTTTTTAAATGTTCACAATTGAAAAAAAAATAACAATAAT
Organism: Uloborus plumipes; assembly: GCA_038373865.1. Taxonomy (NCBI): domain Eukaryota; kingdom Metazoa; phylum Arthropoda; class Arachnida; order Araneae; family Uloboridae; genus Uloborus; species Uloborus plumipes. The sequence continues at coordinate 21,855 of JAXGGA010016798.1, read as the reverse complement.
AAAAATGAAACGTAGGAATTAGGGGTGCGACATCGAAAGCAAAACATCGATGTTTCAAGACATCGATGTTTCAAGACATCGATGTTTCGAAATTAAGACATCGATGGTATTGATACATCGACCAAAAGACATCGATGTGTGTGTTTTCAAACATCGATGTTTCAAAACATCGGTCTTTTTTTTTATAACAATTACTTACACATTTAAATTTACAGTAACACAGTACCTCTCCAATACATTGCACCTCTTTATATCACTCAATTAGATTTATCTTTTCTTTCCTGAAAAACGTTAACCGTATGATATCGATGTCAATTATAGAAATTTTTTTTTAGTGAGATAGATACTGCAACTGTTGATTAACTGTACACCTTTTATTTATCGCATTTTTTTATGAATGTAAAACACTGTTATCGAAAAAAATTTCTACAGCAAAACAAAAACAACGATATTCAAATATCGTTGACCGTAAATCATCGGTAGTAATTTAAAAAAAAAAAAGATTTCAATACGATATATATTGCAACTGTTAAAGATGAATCTTTTTTATTGCATATTTTTATTGCTTTTTGCTGAAGTGTAAAACAGACATCGAAAGAAAAAAACCATCGAACGCGAAACAGTGATCATTAAAAGACATCGACCTTAAAACATCGATGGTAACTATCAAAAATGTTTTCTAACGAGACTGATAGTGTAATGGCTGATTAACTATATAACTATTGACATCATACCTTGATGATTTTTTTTTGCTGAAATATAAAACCTTCACATAAAGATTAATAATGGAGTAAAAAAAAATAAAAAAAAATGGCGATAGCAAATTAGAAATGCTTTAGAAACATCGAGAGCAAAACATCGATAATAATCATAGAAAATGTTTTCTAATGAGATTAATACTGAAACTTCTGATTAAGGATGAACACTTTTTAATACATCTGCATATTTTTATCAAGCTTTTTTTTGCTGGATTATAAATCATCGACATCGAAAAAAACATCGAACCCAAAACATCGACATCAAAGTTGCAGCCCTAGTAGGAATGCAGTGACCAAACAACCTACAAACGTACATTTCTCGGTGCTATTACCCTACTTTCTACTTCCTATTTTTTTCCGCTAATTATTGAAACATGTTTATTTATTAGCTTATAGATACTTTAAAGACTCGTTAAGATTCTTATATCAAGCTTTTATTAATGGGAAAGTAGGCTTAAAAGATAACAAAAGAATCTATTAATTCCCTTTCTACTGGGAATCTTTAATTTTTCCGTTAATCAAGCTAACGTATGCATCACACACTTCACACATCGGATTGGTTCACTCTTAAATGTAGCTTGAACATCCACACAAGAACTTTTTTTTCGGTCATATATCTGTACCTCATAACCAGACTAACGTAAGTCGATTTTCGTCATTTTTCAGTAGAGGGGAAAGACGATGTATTCGACAATTGTTTTTCCCCTTTACCGAAAAATGACGAAAATGGACTTACGTTAGTCTGGTTCTGAGGTACAGATATGAAAACGGCAAAACAGTTTGAGAAGGTAGCTAAGTTGCTACCTAATTAAACTTTAAAGTTTAAACGAGGCTAGTTCCGAAATTTTATAATTCTCAATGCAAAAACCTGATGTAAGAAAATTAGAAGTAGAGAGTTTTTGACCTATTTGTGTGTCGGAAATTCATAGTTGGTGCGAAACAGAGCTCAGATGAGAAACCTGGACATGGACCGTTTTTTGTTCCAGTAATAGAAACAGCAGGGAACTTTTAAGGCTGACTTTTATCATCTGAAATTTTAAGCAAAGTACTTTTGATGGCTAAAAAATTGAATTTATTTCACTAATGCTGAATACATTTTGTTTTTCAGCACTTGGCAACAATGAGCCGTTGCTTAAACTCTTGATTGTAGTTCCAAGAGCTATTATTAAAGTATTATGTTATAAAGAAGATAAAAACGATTTTCATGAAAAATTATTTTAGGGTTTCCTGAAATGTAGAATTTATTATCACAAATGTAAAGGACGTGTTTTTTGTGAACTGTATCATTAGTACTTTTAAATATCAGGAAAAGGAACATATCTGTCAATATGACTTAAAATTTTATTTCGATGCAATTTAAAGTTCTCACTGCACAGAAGTATTAATATCCCTTCATTAAGATATAATATTCATCATGGCAGTATGGACTGCAAGCTTTGTACCGCTTTTGGTCTTTACATGCTTTTAAAAAGTACCCTTAAAAACGGAAGAAATATACTGCCTCTAGAAACTAATGGCAATAATATCTTTCCAGATTAATTGATTTAAGTTGTCTTTATAAAATTTAATCATTATAGACGATGTTTTTTAAGTGTTTCAGGTATTAAACTAAAAATAAATGAAAATATTGTGCATCTTCTTACGGCAAAAGAATGTTGATAATAATCTTTATTTATTAAGTTGTAATCCTATTAAGAGCAAGAATCTGAGAGAGTGTCACGCCTGTGATTCATGACCTCTCAGATTTTCTCCCAAAAATTACCAAATGTTTATTATCTTATTGAAACACCAAATCCAGAATGTTTTGCTCTAAAGTTGAGTTGTTTAGTTTTTATGGACCCCTAAAGTTGAAGGTGCGGCAACAAAAACTAAGCGGATTTTCAAGACATGGAAGTTGCTGTGAGCCAAAACTCTTACCAGGAACTGTTTAACTCCAATTTTCTTTTTGTATATGGAATATAGAAGGTTGAAACTTTACAAAATGAATGTTAAATTTGTGGTAAGTTGTTGCCGTAAGGTCAGTGAAGGCCCTCAAAACAAGGCATTTTTGACGTTTTTCAGCGTTTTTGAGGTCCAAAAACAGCTTGTACATTTCAGTTGGCACGGCAAAAGTAGTGTCGTTTGAAAGACCAGTGTAAGCACTTTAAAATAATGTATAAATAACCGAGGAAAGTTCAACGTGCTTTTAGTTGCGTAAGGCCGAAATATGAAAAATGTCATATTTTACCGATATTCAAACGGTCATAACTTCCTCTGCCAACAACATATTGAAATATTTTTTTTGCCAATGTCATACTCTATTCTTTGTCTTAACAGAACAGTTGAGTCCTTTGAGGCGAAATGTGAAATTTTTTTTTACAAAAAATGTACAGGAAAAATAAATTTTTCGTAAAAAACATTTTCACATTTCGCCTCAAAGGACTCAACTGTTCTGTTAAGACAAAGAATAGAGTATGACATTGGCAAAAAAAATATTTCAATATGTTGTTGGCAGAGGAAGTTATGACCGTTTGAATATCGGTAAAATATGACATTTTTCATATTTCGGCCTTACGCAACTAAAAGCACGTTGAACTTTCCTCGGTTATTTATACATTATTTTAAAGTGCTTACACTGGTCTTTCAAACGACACTACTTTTGCCGTGCCAACTGAAATGTACAAGCTGTTTTTGGACCTCAAAAACGCTGAAAAACGTCAAAAATGCCTTGTTTTGAGGGCCTTCACTGACCTTAGAGCAACAACTTACCACAAATTTAACAATCATTTTGTAAAGCTTGAACCTTCTATATTCCATATACAAAAAGAAAATTGGAGTTCCAACAGTTCCTGGTAAGAGTTTTGGCTCACAGCAACTTCCATGTCTTGAAAATCCGCTTAGTTTTTGTTGCCGCACCTTCAACTTTAGGGGTCCATAAAAACTAAACAACTCAACTTTAGAGCAAAACATTCTGGATTTGGTCTTTCAATAAGATAATAAACATTTGGTAATTTTTGGGAGAAAATCTGAGGGGTCATGAATCACAGGCGTGACACTCTCTCAGATTCTTGCTCTTAATTAAATTCATAGAGTGATGTGAATTTTTGTCAAACTACTAATACTGTTCTGAAAATGATTTTAATGTTAAATAGAAATCATAACCTAAATAAATTTAAATGATGAAATACAAAATGTAAAAAATACGTAAAACATAATTGAATATACCTAGACAAATGACATGTCTTTAAAATACATCCTTAATATATCACAGCCTGACTATCACCGTCATTGAAATTGCTGCTAGGAAAGCTTTACAGAAAAATAAATATTATTTTTCATTAAAAAAAAAAAAAAAAAAAACTAGTAGTTATCATTTCGAAAAAGTAATCAAAACAGTAAATGACAAACGGAGCATAGTATAGTTAAAAAACACTCAATACAAATAAAAATTGCTAAATAATTTTATTATAAAATTTAGATAGGCAATTACGATTACCTAATTTGCGAAAAGGAAAGAAATAATGACACACGTTGGTAGATATGTTTTTATTATACATTTTTAATGAATGACAGCCTGAAATTCATTGCCTTTAAAAGAATTTCTAGGATAACAAAATGCTTTAGAGACTAATAACAATTACGTTTTATCTAAGAAAATACAAGAAAACCCTTGAAAATAATAACACAATGTGGGAAAAGTTCTTAAAAGAGTATAACAAACGAAAAATAGTACAATCAAATACAGCTCAGCATAAATAGAAATGATTTTGTTTGTTATAAAAATTTAGTTGGGTAAAATGGGCACATAATTCTTGAAAGGAGGGAGAAAAAAAAACTTAGTTTTAAAAAAATATATAGTGTGTTAAGATAAAAATGCTCTTTATAGTTCTTCTAAAATCATGGATCTCGATATAGTATATGAGAATATATCCTAATGAAAGTATACAGATATTCACTTCTAACAGCTAAGAGGGATTTGGTAAATGGCAATTTGTTCATGTTATTACTCCATAAAACTTGTTTATAGCGTATTACTTATAAATTATCTCCCTCGCGATAAATGTCACTTAGCAGTTTACGGAATATTAAAACGCAACTCCCTTGCTTTGAAGCCTAGTTCTAATTGCATCCACGTAAGTTTTGAGCAAAACAAATTTAAAGTTTCCTGCTCTTACAATTATTTTATTAATAATACTATTTAATTATTATTTAATTATTACGTTAAAAGGCTTTGTTTATTGGCTCCGCTGTTGATTTGAAAAAAAATATAGCCTAATTTATCCTTTGATTCCGATGGTAGAAAAATACAGTTACAAACTTGATCAAAATATGAATAGCTTTTGCGAAAGAGCCACGATCGTAATTACTCGTAGAACTTCGCCGAGTAACACTTTCAAGGCATAAATTACAATTACGAGGTAAGAAGTTTTCTCAATTCAAAATGAAGTCGGAAAAATAATGAAAATTATGTATCGTGATAAATTGCATTACAGTTTTAATAGGGCTAAAATATGTTATATAACTTGATTTTCATAACTTGACATGAAGCAAATGCTGCTTTTGTATCACTGTTTCTTTCCTTTTTTTTTTTTTTTTTTTGTTCACGTATTTCTGCTGCAAACCTTAGATAATACTAGGCACAAATTCAAAATTCAGTTGTTCTTTGAGTAGGGTAAATCTCCACATCTTGAACAGATTCTGCACAATTTGTGTATGTCTTTTTTTTTTTCTAATTATGGATTGCTGGCAATTAGATGCACACAGTACACAGTGGGTTGTCAGATTAATGAAACATTCGAAAAGTTTCATGATTTGACACACAAGTAACGAAATTCGTCGAAAAAATCGAACCAGTTGTGCATATTTCTCTGTAATTAAGTCCCAAATACCAGAGCTGCGATTTCGGGGTGGAGGGGAGATGACCGACACCGACTTCGATGCCGCCACTTCAGGTAGTTTCATTGAATTTAAAGTCAGATAGGTAGCTCTGAAGCGTTACAGGGTCACATGAGAGATGTTCTGGAAACAAGTTCAGTTAATGAACATAAAGATATTCCAAGCGAATTATACGATTTCTTTTCCTCTTATTTCAGCCTTTTAAAATTCAACACGAAGTTGGTAATTATTGAAAAATTAGCAAAACACTCACTTTAAAATTGACACAGTATTAACCTTTTAAAGTCAGGTGTGCCGAATTCGGCACATACCTCCAGAATTATTTTGCCTTAGTTTTTAAGTGAGTTATTCCTAGAGATGAAAATGGTTGGAAAAAAACCGGAAATTTTCGGTAAAAAACCGGTTTTTTTCAGTTTTTTTCTGAGGAGGTTTATTTCCATTCCGGAAAAATTGAATTTTTCCATTTAGTTTTTAAGAACGAAATGACTAGAAAATCTTTTGTTTGTATAATTATTAGAAGCGTTAATTTATTGAATCCTGCATTTTTGTTTTTTCGTTTAAATCCCCTAAACATCTTGATGCAAAAGCATATAGCCATTATTTTCGTTTTTTTTCCTTATTTAATTACATTAGAGGTATCAAAGAGCAATTTTTTTTAAAATCGTGTACAAAATACTAGTTTTTTAGGATAATTATGAAATTTGGATACTGAAATAGTGCTAAAATGTTCAATTTCTGGTCATACTCCCCGATAATTTTCAGCTTGGAAAGCAGAAAAAAAGATAAATAAAATTTATCCAGTTTTTAAGGAAATACTTGAATATTGGCCATTTTATAAACATTACGTTCTCTACTCTAGGACACAGTGGCGTATCCAGGGGGGTGCCAAGGGACCAATGCACCCCCCAAGATTTTGTAAGACTATAAAAAATGGTGGCACCGAATTTTGAAAAAACATGTAACCTTCATGTAAATATGCTTCAGGTTTTTTCAATGAAAAATACTTGTTTTCGACAATAAGAAGCAAAATTAATTGTCATTCTGTAATTGTGAAAATGTGAGAGAAAAATGAGCAATGTACCGCGCCTTATTGTTCTTGCATGATATTAATTTTTGTAAAAAAAAAACAATCTTTGAGCAACGTTCAATAGAAAAAATTAAATTAAAAAGTTTCACCATTTTTCTTGATTTTTTTCCTTTCTCATCACAATGTCGATGTTCGATGTGCACCCCCCAAAATCAATTCCTGGATACGCCACTGCTAGGACAGCACGATTTTTAATTGAAAATGTTAAAGCAATAGTAAATAAGTACAGAAATTTATGTTAAAAACACATTTTAATATTTTGTAATAAGTGAACCACTGCTCAATTAGGTGAAAAAATAATTTTGATTAAATTCCAACTTTTGTAAACACAACAGATTTTATAATTGGCCTACTGTTAGTGTATTTTTGATATTAAAAGTACATAAATTATTTCTTTTGAAAAATTACATATCTCCACTGAAACAGCCACAGAACGAGGTTTTCGCTGACTATGCGAACTAAATGTATATTGTCGTGCATGCTAAGCACATAGTAGAATCTGCAATTGAGCTCAAACTGAGATATTGCATTTTAAAGAGCTGCGCCTCCATATATTTTGTTGTGATGACTTTTTATTCAGCAGATTAAAAAAAGAAGTTTCCAATTACAAATGACTACAAAACATTTTATTAATAACACATACGAAACAGAGAGCAACCTCTGGTTAATAACTCTGGTTTTGTTGAAACGTTGGGGTACGACTATTGTGCTTAGCAAGGCAGTGCAGTAAGTTTAAATTTTGTTCAGGTTTAGAAACCATTACGCAGTTTATAGTTTTCTATTAGAAAGGTTAAAAAAAAGTCATTTAATTTTTATTTGGATTTAGATTGGGTGGGGAAAAACCAGAACTCAATAGTTTTCATTTTTAGATAGTGAGGTTATATTGAAAGGGAGAAAAATCATTCTGATTTTTCTTTCAAACACTATTATTGATGTTTGAAAGTATCTAATTATTATTTTAAGTTTAAAAAGCAGTCTAAAGTAGAAAATTTAATTGTAAGGGTTAGACACACTTTATCCATTATTAACAGTGAAATGACGATATGATTCATTTGTGGGGTTTGACCAAGAAAGCTTTGAGTCATAAAACAGAAAGGCTATTTTTTTTCCTATTGAAACCTACCTAATTATGCGTATTTCTGCCAGCAGGAAAATTAATATGTGTTGATTGCACATATTTTTTAATGATTAACCTTTTAAATAGTCCAAGAAAAACAAAACTATTAAAAAACGCTCTTTTTAATTGTAAAAAAGTCAATTTTTCATTTTTTTCCAATTTTTCCGGAAAAAAACAGGAAAAAAACCGGTTTTTTTCCATCACTTCAAAATTTCCGGAAATTTTACATCTCTAGTTATTCCACAATAGAACATAGTGAGAGTTTCAAAGCACATTCGTATCTGCGGGCAGCAGTAAGTCTTTAAAAAATAGGTAGGTGCGCTTCCTATGGTCTCCCTTGATTGAGATTTGGAAGGAAAAAATAGTTTCCTTAGGTGAAAAAAATGTTGTCCAGAAAGGGTTAAAAGTTTTTAACCGATTCGATTTTTTTTCAATAAATAACAGAGGAGCAGCATTCGATTTTGCAGTGCTTTTACATATCTTGTTCACTTTAATAATAAAGAAAAAAAGGGGGGGCGAAAAAATGTATTTCAAAATATTTTGAGATTTTTTTTCTTCCATGGAAGAATAACACAAATTGCAATCCAAATTTCTTTCATGAAAATTTCTTACAATACTTAATTGTAAACCTAAGGTGCATGGCGCCTTAGGAATCAAATTGGAAAATTTTCGGTTTTAGCAGCCGCCGATAGTTCTTACAGATATACGTTACAAATAATTGAGCCAGCAGTCTTCCAAAGGTAGTTTTTTTATGTGTACACTACAAAAAAAAAACTTGCAGTACTACAAGAAAATTTCTAAATAACTGAGCTTCCATAAAAGGTTTTTTATAATGACTCCGCTTCTTCCTAAGTACCGTTGATGATGTTACTTGAAAATGAGATGTATCTTTACTAGAAACCTTTATGGAAGCTCTGTTTCCAACAGATTTTCTAGTATGTAGTACTACAGGTGTTTTTTTCTTATGGCGTTTTAAAAAACGTAAAAATATGCAATAGGGTACTGCGTTCATGTTTGATCACTTTCCTATTGGCCACTTTTAAGGCTTTAATGGACTTGGGCTTGCTTTCTATTCACTTTCTTGGGACCTTATTTTATCTGAGAATGGTGGTACATTTGTAAGGATTCTTATTCATTTTCATTTAGTTGAAATTATTTCTTTGAAACTTTGACGCCATGCAACTTCCCACACTATTTCAATTTGACTCATATTAGGAGAATTACCTGCTCTAGGTACAACACTGATGTAATCTGTGATAAGGGTTTTGTAACACTTCTTTCTTTATAGGAAGGCATAGAATCTTGCATAAAATGAAATTTTGTTCGGGCCTCATTCTATAGAAATTGGCGTAGCCAGCAATTTCGCAGTACTCCTCTGTATTGGTTTTAAGTAAGTGTCGCAATAGGGGCCGGGGGGGGGGGGGTAGAGTTAAAACCTCCCCATGAACTCCCACAAGTTCTTTTCTTTTTTCCTCAAATAAAAAGGAAAAGTTTTTTTTTTTTTTTAAACGAGTTGGGTTCTAATGAAGGGCTTTCAGAGAGAGAAGCAATTACTTTTTAACTCTTAAACATGCAAGAAATATTTCGTATGGATGGAATTCTGTGACTGTCTTGATTTATTTGGCAACATACTGTAGATGTACAATGAAATTTTTTGACCTATGTATAGTGTGGACCCCAATTAGATGACTATTTTTAGCTTTTCAAACGATATTTGGAGGTAAGCGCATGATTTTGTACCCAAATAGAAAGTGGTGACTTTTAATACTTATTTATTCTTGTAATAAACGCTAAATAAAAAAAAGGTCCGGAGTATTTTTTTTTTCTTTTTTAAGAGTTTTTTGTATTTGAAAAAAAAGTCTTGCATCCTGTCAAGCTGTTTTACCACTTTTGTGTACGATTTATCATATTTTATGAAACACATTATTACCTATATATAGTTTTATAACAAACTATAGGAAAATTATGAAAGTTAATGATTTTTTTTAAATGAGTGGGGGATTTAAGTAAAATTTAGTTGAAGAATTTGAAATAAAATTTCCGTACTTGATTGCAATGAAAAACTGAAAGATAAGCTGAAAGTATTAAGTACAATTGAATAATCCATTGTCAACTTGTATTACTCAATACAATAATCTCTAAGCATAAAGAACACAATGCAATTTAATGAATATTGTATTTTTGGCTGCTAATTGAAGTTGACAATATATTGATTTAAAAATGTCTCCCCTCTGAAAATATTTTCTGGTTACACCACCGCTATCAGTAATTAAATTAAAACATTTTTTCCCTTTTCTTAGCAGAAACACTTCAGTCTGAATCAGAAAATTAGATACGGTTTTTCTTATGCATATGAAAAAGAAATTTCAGCACCGATTACTTCATTATTGAATTTGCAGATGTTGCGAAAGTTTTGCCTTAACATTTTAAAGAACTCTGAAAATGAAAGCAGCAATATACTTTCATAGATTCCCTTATAAAGGTTATTTAATGTTGATAATTTACAATTTCAACTTTTTTCATTATTTCAGAAGTTAGTAGACGGTCTTACAGACGGCCAAAACTTTCAGAGAAATTTAAATCGTATATCGTTCTTTTCCATATTAAATTTCATTTCAGCTCTCCAGTTAGGATGTTCAAATATAAAAAATAGATATTCTCTGTAATTACTGACATAATTAAATAACCATTCACAAAATTGTTGTGGACTGAAAAATGTAAAATACAACTTATAAGTGAACTGCTGCAGTAACAAGCTTTTTTTTTCTTGTTCTGATAAGGAGGGAGATTTTTCTCAGCTCCTTTATTAAATACATGCTTTAATAATTATTTCATGCAAGTCCCATTTCGTCATGAGCAACTTATAGCTTTGGAATATTAGAACTCATTGGGGCTACTTTTAAATTTCTTTCAACTTTATTGAAAAAAATCAGAAATTGAAGAAAAAAAATGTTATATAAAATGAATGCTTAAGTAACAAATCACAAGAGATTAATCATGTTGAGAATTAGTCTCATACGTGTACGTATCTTGTAATTAAAATAGTACTTAAAGAAAGACTATCAAAATACTTTTTTTTTCTACATAGTTATGTCTTTTTGAGACCGAAAGAACTTCTTTAAACAACGAAACAATGTTTTGTAATTTTCATGGTTAAAATGACCCTTAAGTGTGTTGCTCTAAATATAACAAATAGTTACTCTAAAATTCAGTTTCACAGCATTTTGAAATGAAATATTTTATAAATTGGATATGTTGCTACATTTAAAATAACACACTTAAATGTTTAAATTATTACAGGTTTTTTTTAACAAAAAACATATTTAGTAAAAATTTTAAAAAGCGCACATTTTAAGAACAGTAAAATGAAAACGCTTATACTTGAGCTAAAACAGCTTATTTTCAATTCTTTAAGTAAAATTAAAGGCGTATACATATATACATCAGTTAAATTATGTACTTCTGAATCAGAAAAATTTAGAGGAATATAGATTTAAAAATCAGATTTTAAAACTAATTTCAGTATTTGTAAACTTGAGCTATAAAAAAAAAACATACAGTAGCGGACAAAATAATAATAAAAAAAACTGCATCACTTGCTAAAATAAACTTTTTAAAAGCATTTCTTGAAAAATAAGAGAATAATGGTATTGTAATTTTTATAACATAAAATAGAGGCCTTAATTGATATTTTCCGATGAAAATGAATCGCTAACACATTTGGGTGAATAGCAACTCATTGAATAAACCAAAACGTTTTTTGATAATCTTTCATCATAAATAGTTGTAAATTTTAGCAATTAGTTTACTTACTGTTTGCAGTGATTTTATACATTTTTATGAAAGTATCTTTTATATCCACGAAGATATAAGCATTTCTTTACAAAATATCAATTTCTTTCGCATATATTCGATACATAACACGCAGAGTTTTCTGATCTGGCATACCAAACTTTTAGAAAACTTGAGAAAATACAAAAGAATCACTTTACTGAAACTTAGTTTTTTTTTTTTTTTTTTTTGTAAATTTGATGAAATATGAATATTTAAAGCAATTCATTTCTTACTGCGTTAGACACAGAAAATACTAATTCATAACTTTGAAAATTTAACTGTCAAATAAATCTGGCCTCATATAAATCAAATTCAAGTTGCACATCATAAAAACTTAAAAAGATATCCGCGACCTAATGAACCGCATTTTAGTTATTCTTGAAGAGACTACGCATTATTAGGGATTACTCGCAAATTTGCAACATTTGCCTTCAATCACTTAATGTGGTTCGTTATTAAAATATTATTTTTTTCCTGAATTTCTCACTTTGTAGGCCACACATTTGGCAATACTCTTTTCTTCTACTAAAGCAGTTTGAAATAATAACCAAGTTAAGAAAAAAAAAATATTTTTGACAATGTGCGGAGTTAGCTGATTAACAGTCGAGATCATCAATAAGTTAAACTATTCATAAATTACACTATAATATAAATTCTAAAAGTAGGGGAATGTGGGGCAAACTGAAATAGCTAAGATAGCTGACCTATTTCAAAATGAATGCATTGGAAATTTGTTCTGAAAATTACTGTACATGAAGATTGAATAATGTATTTACATGACAACTTGTGTTGAAATATTATTTTTCATTTTTGGCAGTTAGTTTTAACCTTCAAAAAAAGGTAGAAATTTTCCACCTTAAAAATCATGGGTCAAAGTAAAAAATGCAATATTTTTACGATGAAAAATTTTCTATTTTATGATTAACAGTAATTTTCATTAAGCGGACTTGTAAATAAACGAATAAAGGACTTATTAATGAAAAATAAACGAATAAATAAATAAACAAATAAATGAACTCATTAATGCATGAGAAAAAGAAATGAGTGAATAAAATAGAGAACAAATTAGAAAATCAGTGAACTAATAAATAAATGAGTGAATTCATAGATAAAAGAATAAATAATTAATAAATAAATAAATACGTAAGTGATTAAAAAAATGATGCATAAGTAAACGAAATGAATTATTTCACTTTGTCCCGCGCGCACTTGACAAATTACATGTAATATTTTAAATCAAAATTTGCTTACTATCAACTAAATAAGTATTGCACTGGACACCAGTAGAGATTAATGAATACTTAAAATGATAATTACAAAAATTTTACAATTGTATAATAACAAAAAATATTTTGGAAAAACCACGAATATTACGATAAGTGCATCAAATTTTGAAAAGGACTTGCACAATTTTTTTCGTTGATCTTTAGATCTATCTATTTGTTGACAGGAATTAGCTCTGTTGACAGGAATTAGCTCAAAGTCTAGGGACTTTGTTAAAATATTGCTAGATAGGTAATGCTGCAAACTGAAAATATTTTGTCATTTCACTTTGCCTCACATTCCCATACTAATCTTTCCAATTTTGCACATTTGAAGATTTTTTTTTTTTAACAATGAACGACCTCGAATCAATACTAGATTATGCAATACAGTCTTATATGCTACTATGGGATTTTATTGCTAGTTAAATAGCTTGGACATAAACATAAAACTCAAAGAAAAATGCTGATACCCGTAAGATGCTCGTAATCATAAAAAATATATAGAGTTTTGGAACTTTAAGAAATCTTACCACATTATTGTTTGCCACAAAATCAACTTTTATGTTTAAAAGTATTTTTAATTTGAAAATATATCGAATAGTGTTTTGTTTTTTATTCTTTCACTCTGAAATAATATTTGAACATTTCTGTACAAGGATACTGAATAAATAAAGCGACTTCTAAACAGCATAACATAGAAACACTTTTCAATGAAAGCCCACACGGTTTGAACTTGGCATTTAAAACATTCTTTTGCTCTTCTCACTGTCTTAATTTACAATTAAAGAGTCACTTTTGTTTCCATTTCAAACACTACCGTTTCATAATTTTGCTTCAGTTCAATGAAAATTATTGCATATCGGTTAATTGGAGCTCCCTGATAATTCTTTCAAGCACACTTAAGACAAAAGGATTGTCATCGCACGTGCAATGTGTAGGAGAGAAAGAGAAGTGACTTTTTTTAAGGCGTTAAACATTTCAGAAAGGTGTTGAAAATGTGGGTACAGCGTGGGTGAATTACCTCCTCCACTCTAAAAACGACGCCCCCATTTTCTACCTCCATTAATTTAGAGCCTTAATTTATTTTTGTCATATAGCAATATCTATGCACATATATTATCATATTATCATAACATTTCCTCTGCTTCTATTGATCTTCCTTTTCTCAGTATACTACCGCGTTGTAAATAATTAACAAGTTAAGATATAAACGGATCTAATACAGCGACTATAGTATACATGTATTCCTTTTATTATTTTTTTAAGTTTTAATGTATATATTTCATACTGAAAAATAGCGTAAAGAAATTTAGAGAAAAATATGTTTTATTAAATATATATAATTTTTTAACTAAGAACAATAAGAAACTATCACTGGGGTTTTATTATAATGTTTATCTTTAAATTGAAAGAAAAAAGTAAGAGTTATATATTATATAGGCGGACTTTTATTCTCATTATTTTAATAATTTAACAGCTTTTTTTTATGTTTTCGTTACTCCTGGTACGTGACTAGAACTTATTGGAACTATTTCTAAAAAAAAAAAAAATAAGCTTACAAATTGCTTATTTGGAAAATATGTATTTTTCTTATGAAACTTTTTGCTGTAAAATAGCATGTAGGATAATCTTCTAGTTATCCTGTTAAACCCTGTTAACCCCTAAGTTCTTCTAGTCCCTGTTAAGCCTGTCCAAAATACGACGTCAGTGTCAAGAAACCTTGCAGTGTAGTATAGCACTCCGGATCCATTCCACTTAAATAAAGGGTGCTGGGTTGTGAGTGGAAACTTTCCGAAGTTTTTAATTTAAAACTTGCATTTTTTGCTATCATTTTGACATATTCAACTGAACTATGTATTTGAAATCAGCATCGTTCTAAGCTGTTTAATACGTCCAAAATGCTTCTTATTATTCTTCCCCTTGTTGTTATCTTGCCTATCACCCCTATTTTGGTAAGATCGGAGAAGACCTGACACATGACTAAATACACGGAAGGTATTAACTAAGAAAATCAGACAGTATTTTGATTTTCACTCCCGTCTTGTTTAGAGGCGTTATTGTGTTTTCCTTTGCTCGCACAGATTTCTTTTGAAAAACAAATGTTTAGATGACTAGGGGGAGGGGTATTTTACTGATAAATAACTGAGAGATAACTTTGAATTAATAATGCATAAATGAAAGTTGGATAGCATTAATCTTTCGAATCAGAGCGAACCTTGTATCAATAGAATCTCAAAAATCTAAAAGCCCAGTGCCAAACAAATGCTAGAGCAGCATTTTTTGAAGTGGCGTATTGTTTAATCGAAATTTAGTGAGAGAGTACAAACTATTTCTGGCTACAGTCTGTCTTGTTTTTAAGTTTGAGTTTATAATTTAACAATAATAGCAGTCAAAATTTAAAAAATTCAGATTATTTTTAGTTTAAAATATTTTTTAAAGAAAAAAATTTTCTAATAGTTTGTAGCTTTTCATTAATTAAGTGTGGTTTATAGGCAATTTACTATCATAGATTATTATTGCAAACGCGACATGGTGTAAATCACTGCATAAAAAACTTCCGGAAAAGAAAAAAGACACAAAGAGTCACACTGAGTTCTTTTTTTTTTTTTTTTTTTTTACAACGAAACAAGACTATAGATTTACCGAAAAAGTGTTGATAAATATTCCTAGATAAATTTTAGATTCGAAAGAAACAGAAATGCGGATAATGATAAAATAAACAATAACCAGTAGTAAACTTACTTTGCATACATCGATTTCCTGGATTCAAAGATCATACTTTCCAAATGATAATTTTGCTCTGTTGTAAAGTCTTCTTAGAGGTTCAAACGTGATCAAATGCCTTAAATTACAAAAAGTTTTGAAGATATTATAAAACATTCTGCAGTTTTAATTTTTTTCTTGCTGTATAATCTAAAAATATTCCAACACCTTCCTTAGTAACTTTCCATGAACACTTCCATAAGATTAGGAAAGTTGTAAGCGAACTTCCAAGGTTGATGAAAAAACGACTTTACGTCAAGACTTGTTAATCCGAATGAAGTTGGTAGCTGACCCAAACAAGAATGCTGTTCAAATATGATATGAAGATGAATACCTAACATGGACTCAAACTAAGTTCGAGCACAATGAGACGTCCTTTAGATGTGGCTGAATTGTGTGCACGATCTCAAAAAAAAAAAAAAAAAAATCCGGGTAAAATACAAAAGATCTAGTTGGATGAGGTTCTTTCAGGAGTACGAAATGTAGGCAATTGATTTTTTAGTCTTTCACTTTGAAATGACATTTGAACAGTTCTGTGCAGGGATACCGAATGAATAAAGTAAGTTTAAGATGGGGTAAAGTGGTCATAGAATTAGGATTAACGTAAATCATATTTCTTGATGCATTTTATGTTAACTTTTGAGGCAGGTATTAGTTTGAGATTAATTTTAGTAAACAAGAGTTAGTAAGTTTTTATAGTCAATATGATTAAATACAACTGAGTTTACTAGGAGACACGTGTTATACTAGCACGTACGTACATGTACCGGTCTATAGTACGTACATAAACATGTAAATAAACTCATGTTTGTGAAAATTGCAACACCATGAAGGACTTGCGTGAATGCGTGAATTGCGTGAATTTGCGTGAATTTTCAGCAAATGCAAAGTAGGGTATGATATGCAAATGATTAGAATTTTAGACTCGTAGCGCATGCGTATGCTGAGCAGCGCCCTCTGAACGCCGGATTTATCCGAATAAATAGACAGCTGTATCAAGGCGTGTATGGTAATAGGTGGTTATCTGCTTGTGATAAACGTTAGCTCAGACCTTACTTACGCCTCTTCGATGGAAAAGAGCGAGGTTTCAACAGCTTACGGAGTTTGAACAGGGGAGGATTATCGGCCTTCGTGAAGCTGGATTGTCTTATCGTGAAGTTGCCGCTCGTGTGCAGCGTGATAGCAGCACAGTGATGCGTGTTTGGAAGCAGTGTCGGACAACTTGAAAATCCGGGAGTGGACCCCGAAATGTGACGTCAGTGCACGATGATAGACACCTGGTCCGCATGGTGCTGACGGACCGTACAGCTTCTTCTAGACAACTGGCAACACAGTGGTCGACAGCTAAAGGTCTTTCATTATGTGCTTCATCAATTCGTAGACGTCTGCTGCAGCGTGGACTGCGCGCAAGGACTTCTTTATACAGGATCCCCCTCACGCTAAACCATCGCTGCCTGCGACTATAATGGGCCAATCAGCATAAGGGCTGGCGTGCTGATTGGCAGCATGCTGTGTTTTCTGACGAATCCCGCTTTAATTTGTGGTACCATGATGGCCGCATTCGCGTCCGACGCTATGCCGGTGAACGCCACCTTCCAGAGTGCGTTATCGAACGTCACAGTGGACGAACACCTGGAGTCATGGTCTTGGGTGCTATATCATATCACGGACGATCTCAATTGCTACGAATCGTGGGTAACCTGAACAGCAACCGGTACATCAGTGAAGTTCTACAGCCCCAAACTGTCCCCTTCCTTCAAGGCTTGCCTGGCGCTGTATTTCAGCAGGATAATGCTCGCCCTCATGTCGCTAGGACTGTTAAATCCTTCCTTACATCGCAGCAGGTACAGCTTCTTCCCTGGCCTGCGTATTCCCCGGATATGTAGCCGATTGAACATGTCTGGGAATTCGTTGGTCGGCGTCTCGTTCGTGATCCTCGTCCAGTTGCTTCTACAGACGAACTTTGGGTACGCATAAAAACAGTATGGAATGCTCTTGACCAGGCAGACGTTAAAAACTTCTTTGACTCCATTAGGGATGCACCGATAAGCAAATTGGCCGATTACCGATTACCGATTAATCGGCGGATGAGAATCGCCCGATTAATCGGCAGAGCCGATTAATGTTCGGGTTTATTATTTTTAATATTACCAATTTCACCCTCACTGTTTTTTCTCTAATACAATTCCGATTTTTAGAAATGGTTACTTATTTGTTTTTGACAAAAGATTTGTTTTTCTCCATTTTTTCAAATTAAATAATTCAAAATTTTATCAACTTCCTTTGAAATTTTTTAAATATTTTTGTAAATAAAATTACGTAAAACAATAGACATAATAGTTATTAAAACAAATGGCAGGGGGGGAGCTGTGATGAGCACTTTAATTTAGGGGTGTTCTTGATTTAAATTTATTTTTCCACTATAAGTAGCCATTTAATTCAAGACTTTTGTTCTTTGAAAATTAGAGGTTAGTTAAAAGCAATAAGCTAAAGAGTAAAATATCGAGACATGAAAGATGTTGCAACATTTTCTATAAGTGTAGATTTATTCAGAATAGGAATATTAAATTATTAAATCATTTTAATCAACTGAGAGGCAACTTATTATTATTTTGTACTTCATTCTTTGAATTATTTGTTTTGTTTTTACTCACTACACTTTCGTAAAACGTGTAATTCTTTTGTTTGCAGAAAATTATTTATTTCTTGTTTATAAATTTATCCATCGCAATATTGTGTTCAAACATCGTTGAATTAATTTTATTTAAAACATCTTTTCCACCGGTTGATCAGCAAAATTTGACTGATTATAAATGAAATAAATATTCATGTTTTTGAATTCCAACTTAAAATTTCAGGAATTTGCAGAGGGTTATCTTTTAATATTCCAATCAGTTTTACGTTTGTTTTTACGTCAACTATTTGTTTTGTTTTTACTCTGTACACACTTTCATACTGTATGTTATAGTAAGGATTTCAGAAAATTACATTTATTCACTGTTAGTAAAACAATTTATCATAGTTTCTTGGTGAAGGTATACTTTAAAAGATAATATAAAAAAAATTAAAGATTCGCCGATTAATCGGCAAGATTTTGCCGATTATTAATAATCGGCAAAGCGGCCGATTAATCGGTACTGCCGATTAATCGGTGCATCCCTAGACTCCATGTCACGTCGCATAGCAGTACTTAGTGCAGCTCGCGGAGGTTACACAAAATACTAATTTCAATATTTTTTTATTGTTTGTTGGCTCTTTCTAGCCTTAATCATTTATTTGTACCACTATCACTCTGCTGTGTATTACATTTCATTCAATTATGACGATTCCTTCATGGTGTTGCAATTTTCACAAACATGAGTTTATGTATAAATAAGTGCTTATACTCGTATGTGCATATAAGCTACACATATAGTCTACAAATACATGCCAAAAAAATACGTGTCTTTAGTTAAATACGTATTTGTAAGTGGATGCACTTATATCAGACGTGTACGCCTGTATATACTTATATACGTATGTGGACGAGTATATACTTGCATATAAATTTATGTACATATGTCTGCATGAATATATATGTGTAAATACAAGTATATACGTACATACTCGTGTAGACACGTATACATTGGCATATAATTAAACACACATGCATATAATTAGTGTAAACACGTATATGCTTAGTGTACATTCACTTATACATGTGTATGTAGGGGAGTGTGGGGCCAAGTCAAATAGTTAAGATTACATTTCTGTTTTAAAATGAACTAGTTGGAAATTTGTTCTGAGAATCAGTGTACATAAAGAAGGAACAATGTATTTTGCAATACAACTATCGCTGAAATGTTGTTTTTCATTTTTAGCAGTTATTTTTCAGCTTCAAAAAAAGGTGGAAATTTTTCACCAAGAAAAGTAGGGCTAAGTGAAAAATACAATATTTTGTAATGAAACATTTTCTATTTGATGAGTTACAGATAATTTCATCAAATAAGTGTCTAAATTATTGATTCATCGAAATATTAATGAAAAATCAAACAAATAAATAAAAAAAAAATAATGAATTAATGAATATATGAGAAAAAGAAATGAGTGAATAAAGTAGAGAATGAATAATAAAATAAGTGAATATGAATGAATAAATAAGTGAATTAATAAGTAAAAAATATGCGAATAAATTAATAAATGAAGAAATACGTACATGATTTAGTAAACGAATGCATAAGCAAACGAAATGAACTATTTCACTTTGCCCCATCCACTTTGCCCCGCATGCACTTGATAAATTGCACTGAACATTTAAAATCAAAACATGCCTATTGCCTAATACTAAATAAGGACTGCACTGGACATCAGTATATCTCAATTAATAGTTGAAATGATAATTACAGAAATTTATTATTTTATAATAAGAAATATATTTGAAAAAACACATTTTTCAATAAAGGTATCAAATTTTGAAAATGATTAGTATAATTTTTTTCGTTGATCTTTGGAGCTATTTATTTTTTGACAGGAATCAATTATATATCTAGGAACTTAGTTTAAATGCTGCTAGATTGGTGACTCTGCAAGCTGTGAAAATATTTTACCATTTCAATTTACCCCACATCTATACACGAATATACTCGTGTGCGCGTATAAATTTAAGTGTGTTCAATTTCATGTAGGCATTACTTTCACGTTCTTTTGCTCTTTATTTGTTACAATCTTGCTAAATTTAACGTTGCTTAATTTTCGCTTAAAATTGTCGTAGCTCTTGTAATTTTATCTGTATGTTGAATTTCCTGCTATGCACCATTTAACAAAATATCTGTAGGATTGGGGAGAAATTTAAGAGATATCGCAAAATTGGCATCATTTTAGAGACTTTATGCTCCAAATTTGGCGAGAAATAACTAAATGTCGCCAAGCTTGGCGACATTTTGAACCTAAAATGTAATTAGTATATTGAACTAAAGTGTCACTTTTGTTTTCATATCAGACATCACCGTTTCATAACTTTGCTTCATTTCACTAAATGAACTAAATGAAACTTATCGACTAGTTGGAGTTCCCTTCAAGCATACTTAAGACAAAATAAATGTCATCGCGGTGTGTGTAACAGTCATAAAGTTGTTCCTAAAGGTGTTCAATCCAGTTGAACTTCTTTAGAAATACATCGGAAGAAAAGAGTCGGGCTTATGAAAGCATTCTTCAAAAACAATTCCTTCATGATCTTTAATCAAAATCTGCGAAAATCCCTATCTCCACCGTAGAATGTTGTTAGATTCAATGTCTAGACGATGTGCTGCAATCCTCATAACAAAAGAATATGCAACTGAATATTAAATATTGCTATTTTTTATTAAATTAGGACAATACACTTCAAAATACGTTTAAAGGAACTCAAGAGCGAATCCAACGTCTGGTTTAGGAGAGGATCATTTCCGGAAAAGGAGGTGCCAAAGTGCAATTTTACAGGGCTGAAGTGTTTTTTTTTGGGGGGGGGGGGGAGAAAAAATACATGTCTTCTGAAACCTTTTGAAGAATCCACCATAAAAATTTTCCAAAATCAAAAATGGCGTAAATCTATACACCCGATTTCTGCTCGATTTAAAAAAAAAAAAAAAAAACTGCCTCTTAAGAAAGGGTGTCATTTTTATTATTGTGTTTAACTTCGGTTCAGATCATTTTGCATGAATTAAATTGCTTATTTAAGAAATTATTTTTTCACCATGGGGACGGGGAACTGGATTTTCTTTTTGAGCTAGTTGTATTTTCAATTATGTTCTTTTTTTATCTGGGGAAAGGGAGAGAGCGGCACGTTCGTTTAAGCGTTTTAGTTAAAATGCAAATTGATGTCTTTTTTATTTGTTTAATCAAGTATGTTTCACTGCAAAGGAACTTTTACTGGATGTTTAAAGGGTGTGTTCGCATTTAAGTTAAAGAAGATAATTATTTTACATTAGGGGGGGGGGATATTTTATGTTCTCTCTCTAGCGGGGTAAACTGGAGAGAAGGGGTTTTTCGTTTAAACCTGTTAGTTAAAATGATATTATTTAGCGAATTCGGGGATACGGGATAAACAACACAGTAGGTGGAATATTTTAAAATTTAAAGCTATTGTTAATATAATTAAAAATTTTTTAATTTGTTTGGAGTTATTTTAAATTACACGAC